>CP141149.1:3145392-3195392 GCA_035235625.1 Saururus chinensis
TCATGATTTTTGCTTTTATTATCAAAATTAGACATAGATCCTGTTATGACTTTTGTTCTAGAAATCAAAATCTATCATGTATCAAATTTTGGAGTCAAGAAAACACTAAAAAAATTTTAGGGTTTAATTTTATTTCAAAATTTTTAATTTGAATGTACATTTTAATGATTTTGGAAATTCTAGGACTAAATTTTTTCATATGATGTTTAGTTCCAGGTTTTATTTCTTTAGCTTTAATTTAGATCGGAAAAACAAAGAAGCAGGATTTAGCTATCCGTCTGGTTTTGGTAACTCATAGGGGTGTGTTAGCCCTATTAGGTTTAAGCAGAGTGGGGTCAATGTGTGAGTTCATACTTCCATAAAGTGGATAAAGGGATGACCATAGTGGATAGACTATTTTAGGTCAATCTATATGATAGATCAGCTTGTCTACCCCCACCTCCTTCGTCAATTATATGCCACACTCAGATATGTCGACGATTATGCATTGGTCGGCATTATTAGTGTCACATGTTACAACAAAAAGGACTATTAGTGACACTATTATTAGCGACACAGTACAAAGCATCTTTAATATCTACTATTTGTAGCACATATAAAAGTGTTGCAAAAAAAATTTGTAACATTTTTCAAAAGCATCGCCAACAGTTGTACTATTTGCGACACTTCCAAAAAAGCGTCGCAAATAGTTATAAGTTTTTTAAAAAATAAAAAATTTAGAACTATTTGCGACACTTTTAGAAAAGTATCATAAATATTGGTACTATTAGCGATACAAATAAAATAATGAAAAAAATTAAGACAATTGGCAACGCTTTTTAAAAGCGACACAAATAGTGATACTATTGGCAATACTTTTTGAAAAGCATTGCAAATAGAACTACTATTTGCGATGCTTTTAAAAAAGTGTCACCAATAGTCTAATTCTTTTAGAAATAACCTTTTTTTATTTGTGACACTTTTTGAAAAGTGTTGCTATAGTACAACTATGTGCGAAGCTTTTATGAAAGCATCGCCTAATAGTTTTATCATTTTATTTTATTTAATATTTATTATTTAAATATATACTATATAATTAATAAATATTAAAAAAAAATTTAAATCTTCACAAGTATAATATATTTTGCTTAATATTTACTATTTTAATATAGAAGGAATTTTCATCTCACAATCTAAGTTTGCTAAAGTTCTTGTGAAGAAATTTGGACTTCAAGATGAAAAACATGCCAAGACACCTAAGTTTTCCTTTGGTCAGGTTAGGTAAATATTCTTATGGTAAATATATTGAACAATCCTTTTATAGAAGCATGATTGGTAGTCTTTTTTACTTAACTGCTAGACGTCATGATATGAACCTGATCCTTAAAGAATGCCGCATAATTGCTATTAAGAGAATAATAAAACATCTAAGTGAATTTATAGGATATGGATTTTGATTTCCATTTGACAATACTTCTTAACAAGTAGGATACTCATATGTTGATTGGGCAGGGAATGTAGATGAAAGAAAAAATACTTCAAGATGATATTTTTATGTAGGCACTTGTTTAGTTTCTTGGTACAATAAAAAGCAAAATTATGTTTTCTTCTCAATCACTGAAGTTGAATATATAGCTGCTAGTAGTGGTTGTACATAATTAATGTAGATGAAAAAGATTTTATTTGTTTATGGAATACATCAGGGCAAGATGACTTTATATTGTGATAATTTAAGTTCAACAAAAATTTCTACAAATCCTATTTAACACAAACTTACAAAACATATTGACATTAGATATCATTTTATTCAAGATTTAGTTTGAGATCAAATTGATCACTTAGAACATACTTCAACAGAGTTTTAATTTGCTGATATTTTCAAAAAATCTTTAGATTTTAATAGGTTCATTAACCTTCTAAAATCCATTGGACTGGCTTACCCAAAGTAATTTTACAAGAGATTTTTGTCCTTGTTATAATTGAGAATCTTTGGGACATAAACACAACAAAAATTATTTCCAATCTTTATTAGGTTTTTGAAAGTTTTAATTTGGCTTAGCTTGCTTTTAAACTTAGTTTATTTTGTTTCCAGATAAGGTTTAGAAAAACATAAGAATTTTTTTAATTAACATTAGTTTAATTTGACATATCATATGGAACACACTTGAATTGTGAATATATTGTATAGTAGTGGGTCACCCGTGTAATGTATGATGCATACAATCTTAAGTCAAGAGGACTAGTTGAATATTAATTGAGTAAAGTTCTGAGATTCATAATAAGACCTAATGTATTGTTGATTTACTGAAGGGCAGAACTCACTATAGAAATTCAAGATCATTTATCCAGTTAAATATATACTATGGATAATGTACTTTTTGACTCTGATGCTATGAGGTAGAATAAGGTAGTTGAGCGATTTGGATTCTTTTGCATGCGAAATGAGATTTTATATGTATATGTTTTATTTCGAATACTCTTTGTAAACATTATCATGTATATTTCTCACAAATATGATTAAAAGCGCTGCCTACACATCATGTGTTAGCGTAAAAGCTACCATCCCCTTGGCACTAAAAAAGGCTTATATGAAAAAATATATAGTGCAAGGTCAAGAGAACTTAGAAAACACACATTGAAAGCCCATTGGTGAAAAGAATGAAAAGACAAAATTCAAAAAAGGCAATGGGCATAGAGAATGAAAATGACAGAAATAGAATTTTTTGTATCATTGCATGTATCTCTTATCAATTTAATGTATATCAATGATCAAAAGGAATGCAAGCATGGATCAAGTTTCTCAATTGCCAAAGTAGTGGAGGAGAATGGTGGTTCTTGACTATATTATCCATTGATATCTTGATGACTATTTTGAATAATTATGATATAGTTGTCGACTTGAAGTAAGACACTTTTCAATCTTCTTTTATTATGAGGCTTGTAACTTTAAGTTCGGATTTTTTTGGTCGAGTGGTTAATGGGATTATGTTATGCTAATGTAGGACAAATATTGTGGTATACTAAATTTTAGTAAGTGTGACAGTCAAGTTATATTGTTGTATGGTTCAGAAACCACTTGGTTTTAATTGAAAAAGGTTGTATCCTTGATTCTCCTTCAAATTAATTCCTTTTATGGTTTCAAATTAATTTCCATTTTTTTTTTCTATTTTATTTTTCTTTACCTCGATTTCCTTTTGTCTATTTGTGACAAAAATGGGGAGTAAATTTATGTTCATAAAAAACCATAAGTCTTGTGGGTAGAAAGCTAATAGAGAGCTTATTAAAGAAGATCTAGGCTGAGTTGATGAAAAGAGAAACTTTCTTGATTTTGTTACTTATTTAATATTAGCTTACTTGAGCATTTAAAATTTATATTTACTTCCGCCTTAGAATAGTATTATTCAAGTGTATTCTAGTTGTGATGAGTAGGTAGAAAATATGTTGAAGATCACACCGTAATAGGATTTGAGAAGTATAGATTAAGGAGGATAATGATGAATAGTCATTATTGGATAATCTATCTAAATCTAATTATACACTATAAAGTTGTAATTTTATTTTTCATATGATCGGTGTAGTATTTTATCATGAAATAGCCAACGGGGGAGATTGTAAGAACATAAGAGTTTTTATGTCATATCTTGGCTTAATATCATAATCAAAACATTGTCATGGAATGTGTATATTGAGTTAGTTTGCAGTCTGAAGATGGAATGAAAAGAAGATTCAGATTCATGTTTTTGTCAAGTAAAAGCACGCACACACAAACCACATTTACACACTTTAGGGTAAAAGAGTCATTCGGTAAAAGAATAGTGAAGTTTGGGGATTTAAATAGTAAAATAATAAAAAATTGACAAAATGAACAATCGATTATGTAGAGTGATCGATCGATACTTGAAATTTCTATGTGTAAAATTTAGTTGAGAGTTGGTGATCAACCTGTGTTAAAATGATCGATTGGTTTGAAGAGTCGTGAAAAAAAATACAAGGATTGATTGATCAGCCTATGAAAATAATTGATCGCTAGAGCAGTAAGTTACAAAATTTATGAATTTTTGGTTTGATTACTATTCCAAATCAGATAACTTTTCCTTTTAGGGTTTGTGAGCCTATTAAATGTGATTGGAACATGATAAAGTAAGAGAGAAGACCTAGAAAACTTTTAGAGTATGTGTAGAGTCTCTTCAATTGAGTTTTGAGAGTTGTTTTCTAAATTGTGAGCATCTCTATTATAAATCTAAAAGAGTGATTAGAGGTGAAATTAGAGCACAAACACATGGTGTTTATTGAAGCTTGTTGCTGAAAAGATCAAATAAGTAGAAGATTCATTCAAAGGGGGAGATGAAAGATCTATGTTGATCTAGAAAGCACATAGGAGAAGAAGATCAAGCAATGACCAGTAAACAACTAAGTAGTGGTTGATTCAAAATTCAAGGGCGGTATGAAGATCCAGCCGGTTTGAAGAAAAATAAGTTTTTTGTTTATGTAATAAGTAATTCTAAAATCTTGAGTTTATATAGTGCATAGTTAATCTGGACAGTGTCCCATACTTTTTTCCTAGTTAGGTTTCTATGTAAAACTTCTTATGTGTTTTGACTACTAAATTAATTGTAACTTTTTCGTTAGAATACATTGAAATTCTTATGTGAACAAAATCTATGTTTATTGTTTTTAATGGAGAAAAATAAATCTTATAACTTAATTGTGAGTTATGGGCATTTTATTTTCTCAGTTTGTCTATGTCACACATAGGGTCGAATAGACCAATCGTACCTTGCCTTATATTACTCCACTCTATTGGTTTGTTATTTTCATGACTATGAAGTAGTGAAATTTAGATTTGTTTTACTTGCTAATTGTAGTAGACAAGGTTGATCTAAAGGGAAAACCTTGTACAACAAAGAAAATAATTACAAAAATTAGAGAAAAGAAAAATTAAGAGATAAAGAGTAGAAGAGTATTGAGGCAATAAAAAGTTGAGAAATCAATAAGAGAAAATACTAAGGCATTAAGGGTCATTGTAACACCTAGTAATGTTCTTTATGTGTCATGTTATCTCAGTTATAATCAAATAAAGATTTAATCTAACCGGGAGATAAGAACATTAAAAGTAAAAACAAAGATACAAAATACTTTGGATAGATGAAGCAGATTTGGTGGTGAAGTTGATGAAATTTGTGGTAGAGGCGGTGGTCGATGGCGGAGTTGCTAAGTCTATGGTGTAGGTGGAATTGAAGCTAGAGTTGCTAGAAATGAGAAGCAGCAGGTTAGTGAAGTTATAAAGACAAAAATGAGAAGGGAGTCAGCCAATTCATGAGTCAATTTTTGTATTAAGTGAGAAAATGAGACATTTTATGTAAAACATTAGATCTGAGGGTCATTTCAATAAAATCTTCATATTAACATGTCATGCTCTCTTGGAAGATGCATCCCCCATTATGGTTGAGAGGTAGAACATCCTTTCTACATGGAAGAGTTTTTCATGCTCCACTCTGGCAATGAGCCCAACGTAAAGAACACATGAGAACCCTTGATATTTGAGATATATGGCGCACACGCTAGTACATATCAGTGCCAGTATTATTGGAGCTAATATGCAGTTAGTTGTGGCTAGCGATCTCATAGATGAAGGGTTCCTATGCATTCATTATGCTAGGATCATTGTCTAACGTCTTGGAATTTTCTAACTTTTTGAAGTTAACCAAGAAGTTAGAGAAGAATGTCAAATTGAAAGGGCAATTGAATATATTTCTATTGACAAATTTTAATTTGTCGAGATAAAGAATCACTAGAGAATGAGGTGAAAACTTTGAGAAGTGAACTTGAGAAAGAAAGGAGAAAATTTAAGTCTTTAGAGAATGAACTTAAGGCTACTAATGAGAACTTTGATGCCTTCAAATTTGAGAAATTGAAACTTCTTGACAAGATAAAATTTTAAAGAGAATGAAGTTTATTAAAAGAGTATAGACAAATAAGTATTATTTGAAGAAGATTGAAGCTCTAGGGAGTGAATTAAAAATTTCCCAAAAAAATTAAAATCATTCACTTCAGGGCAAGAAAAATTGGACAAGATATTGCACATGGGAAAGGATGGCAGTGATAAAAGAGGATTAAGAGTTAATAAGATTAATTCCACAAAGTTTAATGGTGTCACTAAGTTTGTTAAGGGTAAAGAACCAATGCACCCTACGAAAGATGATTACATAACAAAACAAAAAAAATTCATAAGAATCAAAGTCCAAAGTTTAAATATAAGAAGAGATATCACAAGAGAGATAATCTAGAGTCATCCGTAACTAGATAAATTCAAGCTATGAAGAACAACCTAAAACAACTTAATAAACAAGTCATGAACAAATCCACACTAAAGAAAATTGAGTGTATTCTAACTTCAATAGATTACCTAACAAGTTGACAAGAACCCACAAGACAATGAACTTAGAATTAAGAAAATATGGGCCAAGAAGCAATCTCTACACACTTCCCCAACTAAGAAGGTTACTCAAGAATATAGAAAAAAAACCTTGCAAATTTGGTTTAGAAAAGATGTCTTAGAAAACATTAGTTCCCAAATTGATAGGGGGAGCAAATCTTCTTAGGTTGTCATAGGATTGAAAGGCTAGGAAAGGCTAAGGAAGCTCAAATATATAGGTAAGAGGTTATTTTTGTCAACAATTTAATTCCTTCAATATTTTGGACACACATGTTTTCACTTTCATTTCAGTTTGCCTTGTTTCATGTTATTTTTGTTCACATGATTTGATTGAATAAAAAAACCAAAAGAATATAAAACTTTAAAACACAAACAAAATAAATTATTGTAGTTTTTTGCTTGTTTTACAATTTGCCTTGGTTTTATTTTTGAATTGTATTCAAGTTGTTAAATTAAAAATTATTAATTTACTCTTTAAGATAATGATTTGTAGTGAATGTACTTTAACTAAGAAAGGGATACACCAAGGGGAGTGAAGATCAATTTGATTTTCATTGGCTTGATACTACAATTCTCTATTCTTAAAACTTGCACACATCATGTTGAGACTCAAGTCACTTTTATGAATTAACATCAAGAGATAATTCTTAAACATAAATTGACTTAGATGTTTGGATTCTATTGAAGTCTTAGTGATAAAATTAAATGATCTTTGACTAGATTTATATTTAGAATATAAAGAAAGAACATTTCATGTAATATGCTTAAATGATTGTAAGTTTTATTTCATATCTTTTAGTCAATAAAATGTTCCTCATATAGATGTTGGGGAAGGCCTACTTACTTAGGTTAGTCTAGGCTAGTGTGAAGCTCCCATATGCTTAACATCAAGAAAAAAGAATACCCAATTTCAATATTAAACATAACAAAACCAAGAAACTAATTAAAACAAATTTAAATCACAAGAGAAGTATAACTAAACTCATATTCAAATCAATCTCATTAATTAAAGAGGTAGAAACAAATAACATTAAATCCACTATTAAGAAAAATTAATCAAATCTCATAATCATGAAATTCTAGAACTTAATGAAGTTTCATCCATGCCTTAGCAAATAAATTTTGCTACTCATTAACCTAAGAAATAAAATTTTTATTAGAACAATTGAAAAGAAAATTACAATTTAGAAGAAAATTGAGAAAAATTCAAAAATTCAGAACTGCAACGGTACCAATAAGCAGTAATTACGGGTTAGTATTCATCATCTTCAACATCTAGTTCCTGAACAGTTATGCTACAGTAACCAGTGAACTGTGATTTTTTTCTACTTCTTCTTCATTCCTCCGGCTTGGAACTTTATTTCTCTCACTTTCAAAGTGTTCTCTCATCAATTTTGGAAGATGAGATTGAAGGAATTTGGTTATGGTTCGTTGTGTTCTCCTCCCCCATTCTCTGCAATTCTCTGCCTTTAAATTGCTTTCTAGACATCAACTATTTTCCTTGTTTAAGTGCCCAATTCCGTCCCAAAATAAGAGCTTCTTGCTATGTTTAAGCATTCCTTTTATAAGCTTTCTTGTTGCTCAATTTTTTCCCACTTTATTTCTGGTTTCCTTTCTTCGTTCTCTCTTCTCATGTTCAACAATGACTGCTACAAAAAATCATCTCTTATTCTTGAATTTTAAATTTTAAACATATTCTTCATTAACTAAATTGAAATGGGTATTGAAATGCGTAATTTATTTGCACAAATTTGTACTCAATTTCACCCAAAATCAAATAACTATAATCTATACGTTTTTGCCCAATTTCTCAAGAACTTGTCTAGATTTCTTCTCTACTCATTAAGTTCTTCTGTTCTTTTCCATATATATTTCCAATGTGTTCACAACTCCAAAAAGTTGTCTAAATCACTTTGAAGCATGTCTAGATAGTGAATATACCCACAAAAATTCAAAATCGAAAAGATAAAAGAAAATTAAAATTAAAACCAGAAATCAACTCCTCCTAAACATGTGACTTTTTTTAATAAAATCAATCATACGTAAATGTAATGCATAATACAACTTCTTTTCTAAAACAATAATTCATTCTGACAACTTCATATTGGCAGCAAGTCTTCATACATTAATAATAATTTTCAAAACAGACATTGCCAAGTACTTATACAATCCCAATTTCATGAATCGAACAGCTCAATGTGTCTCATGTCCTCTTAGCAATTTCAATTTAACACTCAAAAATAGACATTAGCATCCATTCATCTTCAAGATATTATAATGGAGAATCATGCAAAACCTTCCTCAAAAAGTAAAACAACCTAGATCACCTGACACCCCATTCAGGATATAACTGCATAATGTCTTACTAGAATTTTATGCTCATTTCATATGACATGTGTAAGGCTTAGCCTTTTTAAGCTTTCTATAAGATCTATGTAACAAGTGTTAGGGCAGTGACTCCCAATCCAGTTGGCTCAAGGCACTAGGTGTTAAAGCACCCCTCAGGCTTAATAACTTGAACCAAATAGGCTACAAGGCTATGCATATCATAAATTAGTCAACTCTACCTTTTAACTTGAACACCTTATGCTTAGCGAGGCACACTAAGTCCCGGTCTACTCAATAGAGGCACTATAATTTTATATATTTTTTAGCTCTTTGCATTTTTTTCACTATTTTTTACTCAATTTTTTTCTTTTTTTTTCTTCAACACATTATACAATCAACTTGAATTGTGATGATAGAAAGTCCTAGACTGTTCTACAAAACAAAAATAGTCAAGCCCAAAACTCTATTATTATAACTTGAATACTACTAGATCATACCAAAGTTTTAGTATCGTAAGAAAATAATTACTTAGATTCAATGATATCCACTAAGATGCAGGACCATAATCAGGGGCTCGAATTTTTACTTAGACAAATGTCTTTCTAATTTTTTAAAATAGGAGCACAATAAATCAATATGATGTAATTAGAACTCAAAATTATTAAATCTATTAAGTCATATAAACATGTTCTAAATAGTTTGATATCATTAAATAAAGTCACATATCTAAAAGTAACATCAATGTAAATAAGAAAAATCATAAAATAAAATAAAATCTAATTTTTTCAATTTTTTAAATTTGTTTACTAAAACTAAAGCACATACTCTAAAATAAAATTAAAAATATCTTCCTGCACCCCAAACCTAACCTAAACATTGTCCTCAATGTATAAAAGAAAATAAATACAATGCTTAAGATAAGAAAAAAGGAAAAAGAAGAGATAGTCGCTCTGTTGATGTGCTCATGGACATAGCTATCAAAGAAAAATGGTAAAAAAGCACAAGCATAGTCACATAAGGGTAAATCAATAATGAATCATATAATTACACCCTAATAAAGACTAGAGAAATCAACAAAGATAATAAAATAAAAACTAACTAAAGAAATAAATGCGCTAACTACAAAAATAAACAAAACAACTATCAAAACCTAAAATTGGGTTGCCTCCCAAGAGCACTAAGTTTACTGTCTTCAGCCAAACACAACTCATCTAGGGTCCTTTAAAGCAATTATCTTCTTTTAATCAATTCTCCTTATTAAATCAGAGTGAGTTAAACAAATATTTATTGGATCATCAAAACAAATAAAAAGAAAGCATCATCCACTAAACTCTCAATCATGTCAACCTCAAAAGTATTATCAAAGTCTAATGGATGTCTACTTGTATCAAAGATATTTAACTCACATGTCAAGTTCCCAAAAGAAAGCTTCATCACTTTATTTCTACAATTTATTAGAGTATTAGATGTAGCAAGGAAAGAATGACCCAAAATAACAGAAATTTGCCAATGGATATTTTGAACAAGCTAAGTATCAAGGACTACAAAGTCTACTAGAAAGTAAAAATGTTAACCTTAATTATAACATCTTCAACAGCACCTTGAGGAATTTTGACAAATCTATCAGCTAATTGAAGTGTCATTGATGTGGGTTTCAACTCTCCCAATCCCAATTGTACATACACAAAATATGACAATACATTCACACTAGCCCCGAAATCTAACAGGCTAGCTCAATGTGATGATCCCCTATCTTGCATGAAATTATGGGACAACCAGGGTCCTTATATTTGACAGGGAATTTGCAATGAATAATAGAGCTAACTTACTCTGTCAAAAATGCCTTTTTAGGAACATTTATTTTCCTCATGACTGTGACTAAGTCTTCTAAAAACTTAGCATAGAAGGGCACTTGTTGGATAACATCAAGGAATGGGATGTTTATTTGCACTTTCTTAAACATCTCCATAATATCTCTAAACTATGCATTTTTCTTAGGATTGATTAGTCTTAGAGAAAAGGGATTTTAGGCACAAAACTCTTAACTAGGGGGTCAACTAAAATAGGTGGGGAGTCATTGGGTTCTTGCTTCTTTCTTTCTAACTTTGTATTCTCAGTTCTCTCTTCTTCAAGCATTTTACATGATTGTCAACATGTCACCCAGATCTAAGAGTGGTGATTGACTAGACATGCCCCTAGTCATGTGATGAGCTTAAAGCATTACTAACAACATATTGATCTTTAGGGTTGGGAATAGGCTGACTGAGAAACTTGCCTTTCTCTCTCTCCCCTATATGAGTTGCTAACTAGCCAATTTTAGTTTCTAGTTTAGCTACGACTTGAGTGTTTATTTGACTAGAATTTTTAAGTTCTAACATGGCCTGGTTAGTAGATTGCATGAATATTTTGAGAGACTTTTCAAGTGATAATTGTTGAGATGGTGGTGCAACAACTTGAGGAGCTAATTAGAGAATAGAGGTGTAGGAGGGGTTGGGCTACCTAAAATTAGTGGACATCTGCTGCATTGGTGGCCCTACTCCATTCATGGGAGGCTGGTTTTGCCTCTAAGACAAACTTGGATGACTCTGCCAATTTGGATTGTATGTCTTAGAGAAGGGATTGCTAAACGGTTTCCCATAATTGTTTAGTAGTGTATTTCCTTGCTCAGCAAAGCACTCAAAATAACCTAACATGGAAGGATACATTTGAGCAGTATGCATTGGACTTACACACAAAGAACACACTTCATTTTGAATCTGGTTGGCGGAATTCATATTTCTAGCAAGGGTCTTGGCTTCTACTTTTCTAGTTAGCTGGTCTAACCTAGCTTTCATGTTAGTATCTTCTCTTACTTCATATAAGCCTCATTTCTTAGGGTTTTGGGTTGTTTTTTCTTTATGGTTCAAAAAATTTCATTGCTGGGAACTCTCAGACAAACCCTCTTAGAACTTATATACTGCATCATCATTGAGACTCAAGAAACACCCATTGTTCATGGATTCAATCATATTGCGGTGTGTTTGAGTTAACCCATTGTAAAAGTATTGCACAAGCCACCATGTTTCAAAACCATGTTGGGGATACTTCAAAAGAAAATCCTTAAACCTCTCGCAACTCTCATAAAATTTTTCATGCTCCTCTTGACAAAACTCAGCCTCCTTAAGGCATTCGTTTTAGACATTGAGAACAATTTTGAAATGAACTTGCTAATAAGTCCCTCCCATGAATTAATAGACCCTGCTGGAAGAGAATTTAACCATGCCTTAGCTTTGTCCTTTAACAAAAAAGGAAATAAGCACAAACGGACTGACTCATCAAAAAAAATTTGAAATTTAAATATAGCACATATTTCAAGAAAATCCTTTACATGCATGTAAGGATCCTCTCTGTCAAGACCATGGAAGGTGGGGAGAAGTTGAATGACTTGAGTTTTCAACTCAAAGTGTGTGGCAGTGGTAATGGGTAATACTATGCATGAGAAATGATTGATAGAAATTAGTGAAAATAACTCCCTAAGGGGTTTGGCTCTGCATTGATATATCCTATTGTGAATAGAAGATCAGTTTCAAATTCACTACTCTCTAAGGGGTTTGAATCTACTCTAACTAACCTATCTATTTGAACATGTAGTCACGTGGTCATACATGACTAATCCCCTCTCTAATGCCCCTTGTTTTCACCACTTTTTTTTGTTGTTGTTTTTTTTTTACACACTAAGCTAAAACTAGTAGAAGGGAAAACTTAGTTTCAATTTAATTTATTTTCATTTACAAATCCTCGGCAACAACACCAAAAATATGTTAAATTTTAATTATTTACTCGCAAGTGCACAAATCTATAATAGTTAAATTGCTAAATCGAGTGTCGATCCCACAAAGACTTGAAATCGAAAAACCAAATTTAATCTATCTTAAGTAAACACTAATCTAGTTAACAAATATAAAGATAATAATTAAACTAAAATAACTAACAAAAGTAAATAAGACTTAATGGCAATTAAACTATCTAAATCCAAACTCTAAAGCTTTAATCTAAGAATAAGAAAGCAATACAAAATAAACAAAACACTATCAATTAAACAAAATACTAACAAATAAAACAAAACACTAAGGAATAAGCAAAATACTAAGGCATAGGAATGCACATTCATTAAATTATAAAAACTCAAAAGCATGATCATTGATCATATTTCCACATCATCTCATAATAATCTAGAATTCAATCTTTGTTATTATGAAAAATATCATCATTAAGCTCTCATATACAATAAATAAATACATTATTCCTCCTCACTTTAAAAAATTAAAATTAAGTCATTAATTATATCCACAATTTGTAAATCACAACTAATACCCAATTTCAATATTAAACAAAACAAAACCAAGTAAGAAACTAATTAAAACCAATTTAAATCATGAGAGAAGCATGACTAAACTCATATCCCAATCATTCTCATTAATTAAAAAGGTAGAAATAAACAACATTAAATCCACTATTAAGAAAAATTAATCAAGTCTCATAATCATGAAATTCTATAACTTAATAAAGTTTCATCCAAGCCTTATAAAAATAAATTTAGCTACTCATTAACCTAAGAAATAAAATTTCCATTATAATAATTGAAAAGAAACTTACAATTTACAAGAAAATTGAGAAAAATTCAAAAATTCTGAACTGCTACAGTATCGATGAATAGTAATCACGAGTTACTATTCATCATCTTCAACCTACAGCTCCTGAACAGTGATGCTACATTAACCCGCGAATTGTGATTTTTTTTTTGCTTGTTCTTCGTGCCTTTGACTTGGAACATTAATTCTCTCACTTTTAAAGTATTCTCTCATCAATTTCGGAAGATAGGAGTGAAGGTTTGGCTCTAGTTCGTTGTATTCTCCTCCCCCATTCTCTGTTTTTAAGTAGTTTTCTGGACAACAACTATTTTCCTTGTCTAAGTGCTCAATTCCATCTCAAATAAGAGCTTCTTGCTATGTTTAAGTATTCTTTTTATAAGCTTTCTTGTTGCTCAATTATTTTCCAATTTATTTGTGGTTTCCTTTCTTCATTCTCTCTTGTTCGTGTTCAACAATAGTAACTACGAAAATTTTCTCTTATTCTTCAATTTTAAATTTTAAACATGTTCTTCATTAAATAAATTGAAATGAGTATTGAAATGCCTAATTTATTTGCTCCAATTCGTACTCAATTTCACCCAAAATCAAATAACTATAATCTGGACTTTTTTGTCTAGTTTCTGTCCAAGAACTCATCCAGATTTCTTCTCTACTCATTAAGCTTTTCTGTTCACGTCTATATATATTGCCAACGTGTTCACAACTCTATAAAGTTGTCCAAATCACTTTCAAGCATGTCTAAAATATTGTAAATTTTCTAACCATTGTCCACGTGTCTTGGGAAGCGTGCATCACCTAAATTACATAAACAATCATAATTCAAACATGTAAGCCACATGCAGAACACTGACTTTATTAAGGAGTAATTAAAGAAACTCAAAGGAAGATCAACAATAGAAGGAGCCTTTGATTAAATTACTCGAAGGAGATGAAGATTGAATAGAAAGAGGGAAAGCTTCAATGGTTTGATAGAGAGAGAAAGGCTAAAAATGAAGAAGATTAAACAAATAAAAGACGTTTTCATTTTTGTTGATTCATAGAGGTTGGGTTTGTTGTTCTTGTGTCATGTAAGTCCATGCTTACCAGTGCATTGATTTGGCCTTTTGAGGATGTCGTCGTTTTTTACCTGAGTTTGGGTTTTTCATGTTAAATCCTTATGTAATCTTGTATATGGTTTAATTTCTTGATAGGTTGATTATGAATATGCATACTCATTAGGTTTTTATTGTCATAGAACTCTTAATTCTTACTTGTCCAAGTACTAGTTTTAGGAAAAATCTAATGATCTGCAAGGTCAATTAGATGAATATTAAACTCTCAAGAGAGAATGAGAGATAGAGTGAGTGAGAGAAAGAGAGAGATGGGGAGGACCATGCGAGGTGTGTCAGTTTCTTGCAATAGTCGCATATTGTTTTTAAATGTTGGTTAGAAGTTTCTTGTTATCAAGTTTGAACCAATTGTAAAATGAAAATGATATTTAAGAAAATTATAATCCAAAGTGATGGCTACAACAATTAATGAAAATATAATGGATGTTTTTTTTTAAATATAAAGCAAATACTACATCCATCGCTGAAGATATAATGGATGTTTTTTTCTTAAGAAAAAAGCATCAGCGATGGTTACAACCTTCACTATAAGATGAAGTTTACAGTGATATATCTATCCTTTCGCAATGCTATAACCATCGCTGAAAAATAAGTTTCAGCCATGGTTAATTTGGCTATCGCTGCTTTTTGTTATTAGGGATGTCACTCGGGTTAGATATATGGTAACCCATCACAAATAGGGATGCCACTGGGTCGGGTTCGGGTTGGGTTTTGTCAAATACAAACCCTATACTATTTAAAAAATGGTAAACCAGAATTCGACCCGATTAGCTATTCGGATTAAATTCAAAAACCCAAACCTCACCCATTAGGGTTTTCAAAACACTGTTGCTATTGATCAAGAGAAGACGGTGGAAAAAGTTTGTTGCAACGGCTATAGCCATCGCCGAAAGTCCATTTGGCCGTTGCTTAATGTATCAGCAACAAGATCAATTGTGATGGTCGTTTGCTCGTTGTTATTACTATTAGCGATAGCTATAGGCATCAACAATAGTGAGTAGCATTCATGTTTGTAGGCCTTTTTTTTGTAGTGGACATTGTCGTAACCCTCAAATATTTATGGGTATTATATTCTCACTCCTTCAGTCATACATTAATACTTCCGTTTTGTTTTTTACTTCATCTTGAAAAACCAATTGGTGCTATTAATGTAGAAAAGAGGGAGTGTAATGCAAGGGTTCTATTGTACAAAGAGATGTGAAACTCGTAATCCTTTTTTTTATTTTCTCTATCATGTAGCCTTCCTTTCTCTCTTTGTATTCTCTCGTACTGGCCAATGGAAGGGGGCTCATCAAAACCCTGAAAATAGCGTTATAACTAATATATGATAAATTAACAGGATGTGGTTGGGGTAGATAGTTCCGTGGCCTTGCCCCATCTAGTCAGATCTTTCAGACTCAGATAATCCTCTTTATAAAAAAAAGTAAAACTAATATATCGTGATCAAACTACAATAAATTATATTAGGATTCCAAAACATAGAAGTTTCACTGAAATTACATGTCCATATAAAAACATCCCCAAGCAGAGAGTACTCTGCGTTCCTTAATCTTTGGCTTATAAGAATCCTAACCAAATATGACGGCATACTCATCATCCTGCTTTGAAGGCCATGCTTTGCTGGTTGCTACAACTTGAGGCCAGTCATGTACGAGAAGTAACCAACGTTTTTAACTTCGGAGAAAGCTTCATAGCTTATGAAAAACCCATGAGAAAAAATTTCATACGAGAGAGAGGAAGATATAAAACCAGCAACTTGGCCAAAAGGACAACAATCATCGATTCCTCCCCATCATCTGAAATGGAAGGCCAGTCATTCAACCAGCTCAGCACTTTGGCCATGAAATTGTACTGAAAACCGCCCAATTCCCCAAGCTTATAGCTACTGTATCACGAAATGCTGGCAAGGAATAGCTGAGAGAACTTATTTATATTGTAACTTAGCAGCCTTCAATTCGTGACAAGCCAGAGAATGCCATATTGAAACATTAAGATAAGTCAATAATTCACAGCACAATAAAAAAACGTAGAAAAACAAAGGAGGCTTGTGTTGACCAACCTTGTCGATGTGGATGCCTCAACTGCATGATTAATTCTATGCTAGGTTACATTCAATCAACTTACTAATTTATTAATTTTAACTGTGCATAGTAGGCTATCAGATAAGGTTTTTTTCTTTTGTTGTACGGTATCAGGTCATCAGATGACGATTGCATTGGTCAAATTGGCCATGGCCGCCAATCTCGACCGCCAAGGAATTTTTTAGGGACCTCCAAATTGCAAGGGTCTCAATTTGTTTGCAGCAGCACCAAATTTAAATATTAAAACAAATCATACATAGTCCATTGGGGCTTCTTTCTCAACAATCCACTCACTCCGGAAGTACTTACTATGTTTCCAACTGACAATGAACCTTTGTCCATTGGGGCTTCTTTCTCAACAATCTACTTACTCCGGAAGTACTTGCTATGTTTCCAACTGACAATGAACCAAACGTAAGTTATATATAGGAGCCCTATATATTTGAGATTGACAGATCACACATTAGCACAATTGGGTGTCAGTGATAATGATCTTAATGTACTCCATCAATCTTGTAGATGAGCTTATGTTTGCCTCCTTGTGAATTGGGAGCAGGAAACAGTCCCCTTCTTAGAATCTACACCCCGCCCTGTGATGAAACACTACTACTCTTTCTTCTCTACAAAAGGTAGGCTTTGAGACCATGGAAGCTTTTAATAAACAATTTCCTCGAGATCCTTCTCACGGTACCCCCCGTAGTTGGTCCACTGCCTAGCCGGCCTCTCAAACACAGCCATCAACAACTGGCTAATGGAATCTTTGGTTCCCACATCCCAGAACTTTAGCCATGGGGACTTCAAGGAGGTTGATCACGTCTCTGGCATTAAGCCCATGACGAAAATCGCAGCGAATGTCCTGACTATAACATAGATTTGTTAGCTGGCCAGAGGTCCTCAGAGATGCCATGTTAGGCTGCAGCTGGGAAAGAAATAATTAAGAGATCCCTCATAAACCAATGCTTCGATTGAAGAAAACTCAGCAAGAATAGCCTCTTGAATCAAACACCACGTCCCAATCAATGGATAAGCCTTTCTCCTTAGATCTTGCTCACCAATGGAGTGAGAGAGGAGAGGTAGGAGGGGCGGCTAGCAAGGGAATTATCCCAAAGGTGCAGGCCAAACCTAGGGGGAAAGAGAGGGGGGCAGCAGATTGGGAGAGAGGAGGGAAATAGGAAGAGGGGGCGGACTGCTCTAGGGCATCCCCTCCTCTCTTATGATTCCTCTTTTATACCTTTTTTTTTTAATATACTAAAATAATGTTCAATTTAATATTCTCATATTTTGAATTGCAATCTTATTTTGTGTTAATTTATTACTTATTTGGGCTATTTATATTTTAAATAATTTAGTTAAATCTTAATTAAGTTTGCATATCTAAACAGGTTTCAACAGTATCTAACTGGAAGAGGAAGTGAAGCCCAACTACCCAAAACTATTTAAGTGAAGAATGGACTCATAATGGTTTAAACATGTATGAAATGGTCAAACACAACCTTGTGGACCCGTTGGATTTCATATTTACATCAAAAGAACTAAATTTGGGAAGAATCTAATTTGGACAGATTGACATAGCCTTGGTATTTTGACTATATCTTTCTATGTTTAATTCGGATCAATACGATTCTGATGGCATTGGAAAGAAGGCTTCCATAACTACAATCTCTATTTTAGGAAGAAATTTATACTTTCGAATCTATTTGGGCTAAATCTGGCATGTAAACGGACAACTAGTAAACTAACCCGAGGCCAGCACATGAAGAATATTTTCATTGGTTGTGATTGATACACATAAGGAAAGACAATGAGGTTGATTTGATAACTAAAGAAAGATTCAAATATACTTATTTACTAAATAAATCATTGATTTATTTGATTAATTTATAATCTAATCCTTACTAAAGAAGCAACCAATCAGGCAATTATCTAGGATGCAAACTAGAGATATGATTGGACTTTCGTCTTTGAAGCAACCCCTTTTACTCTTATAAATAGAGGGGTGGATGTGATAAAGACATCATTCCCTCCTCTTTAGAGCTCTCTTCTCTTATTTTCTTCTCTCATTCTGTAGCTTTTATTTTAGTTTTGTGTAATGGCTTTGTAAGCACTTGGTTAAGCTAAGGATGAAGCTTGTATTTGATGTTTAGTAGCTATTTTGATTGAAGTAAGTTCTTTATCATTTTAAATTAATTTTTTATATTTAAGGAGTTTATAATTATTTGATTTGGAGTTGACGAAAAGCACACCAAATGCTTATATTCCCTGTGATTATATACTTAATGCTTTCACGTTGTAGACAATCAATTAGTATTGTTCTATTTCAAAGTTCTTTAAAAAAATTTTTTTTCGATTGAGATGAATTTTTATTTGATCCTAATTGAGATATCATTTGAATGAAATATACATTAGAGATTTTTTACAAGTAGATTTCTAATGCCTTTGCACTTTCTCTTTGATCGTCTCTTATTCTTTATTTTACCTTCCTTCTTTACTCTATTCTCATCGTAATAGTTTTCTTTGTTACAACTTTCCTTGTAGATCGACTTTATTTACTATAGTTGACAAGTAAAAAAATAAATCTGAATTAGACTACTTCATAGTCTTGGTTTGGATATAATAACAAATTGGTGTCATTGCCAGGGATTGCAACATGTGACAAGAATCCATTACAAAAAAAAACTCATTCTAACTTTACTAATTCTCTAACTTTTATTCTTCCACACAAACTCTTTAAATTTAGTCATTTACTTTATCACATTTAATTTTAGTATTTAAATTCTGTAATTTTTCTTATTTTTTAGACCAAAGGCACTACCCACATTACTATAGAAAATCTTTCGGTTCAAACATGTACCTCGATAGTGCCTTTGGCCTTATTTTGCAATTTAAATTTTGTCTATTAACTGTTAATTCTCCAACTTTTTATATTTTGTCATTTAATTCCTACACTTTTACTTTCGTTTATTACAAAAAATATATATATTTATTGTTGCATGTTCACATGGGTGCACAATAATTCAAGACAATTGAAAAGAGTTGACAAATCTTTTGAAAATTCTCTTTCTTTTAATACAATAGAGGATCTAAGAAATAATGAGGAACTAAAAAGTGATAATGGGGATAATAATGCATAAAATGTTCAAGTTAAAATCTTGTGTGATTATTTGTAACCAACTAGATCAAGTTCTCCTTCTTGCATGATTTTTTTAACTAATGTTGGTAGTTTTGAACTCAAGTCAGGTGTAATTCAATTACTACCCAAATTTTATGGCTTAGATTCGGAAAGCCTATATTTACATTTAAAAGTGTTTGAAGAGGTTTGTGGAACTTTACCAAGCCAAAATGTTTCAAATGATGTTATTAATTAAAACTTTTTTCATTTTCTTTAAGGGGAAAATCAAAAACTTTGTTGTATTCTTTAAAGCCAAAATCCATTAGAACATGGCAAGAAATGCAAAAGAGAATTTTTGAAAAAGTTTTTCCCCACCCATAAAAGTAATACACTTAGAAAGAACATCATGAATTTTTATAAAAAAAATAAGACTTTCTTTTAATGTTGGAAAAAATTTAAAGAACTTTTGTTGTTACGCCCACATCATGGATATGAAACATGACATACAATTAGTTTTTTGTATAATGGCTTGACTTCTCAAATGAGGCCATTTGTTGAAATGATGTGTAATAAAGAATTTTTTAGTAAAGAACCTGAGGAAACATAGGAATATTTTGATATGTTGGTTAAAAATGCTTAATCATGGGAAGATTTTAATGAACTTGAAAGTAGTAATAAGACCAAATCTAATAGGACAACTAAGGGGGGCATGTATATTCTTAAAGAAGAGGATGATGTAAAAGAAAAAAATACAAGTTTAACTAGAAAAGTTGAGGCTATAGAAATTAATAGGGAAAACATGTCTAAAGCTTCTAAAAAAGCACAAGATATTTATATTATATGTGAGAGTGATCGACACTAAACACAGGATTGTCCAACAATCCCTACTTTTCAAGAGGTGTTACATACTTAAGCAAATGCTATAAATACCTACAAATGACCTTGTTCTTCTTCTTATTCTGAAACTTATACTCCTAATTAGAAAAATCATCATAACTTTAATTGGAGAAATGAGTTAAATGTACAGGTACCTTCTTTTTAAATTATGTTCCACCACATAAGAAGACCCTTGAAGACACATTGCAAACATTTATGCAAAGTCAAGCAACAATCAACAACCAAATAATGGAATCCATCAATAATTTGAAGACTTCTATAACTTAATTGACCACAACTTTGAGCACTAAAGAAAAATGGGTGTTTCCTTCTCAACCTCAACTAAATCCTAAAGGTCAATTCATAATTAAAATTTTAAATTCTTCATGTTCACAAGAAGAACATGCCAAGTCCATCACCACTTTGAGAAGTAGAAAAGTCATTAATAAAGACATTCCAATGAAGGTTGTTGAACCTAAAGAGTCTTCAAATTCTAAACATGGTGATGAACTTGACAACTCCAATTGTGTTTCTCCTAGTCCTCCTCCTTTTCCTCAAAGATTACAATCTTCTTCTAAATTGGTGCAAAATAGTGACATTCATAAAATTTTCAAAAAAGTGAAAATTAATACCCCTTTCTTGGATGCTATTAAATAAATTCCATCTTATGCAAATTTTTTGAAAGACCTTTGTATAATCATGTGTAAGCTAAATGTACAAAAAAAGCATTTTTGACAAAACAAGTACAATTTGTCAACGAAACACCCCACCCAAATATAAAGATCCAAGTTGTCCAACCATATCTTGTATAATTGGGAATTATAAAATTAAAAAAACTTTGCTTGATCTTGGGGCAAGTGTTAATCTCTTACCTTATTATGTTTATGAGCAAATAGGTGTAGCGAATTTGAAACCCACCAACACAACACTTCAACATGCTCACCACTCAATCATAAGGCAGAGAATAGGAAATTAATACTATATAAGGAAGGATAACCGCTTCTAAAAAAGGTAAATGCATAGGAACTCTTAATCTAAAAAATAAGGCGAAGGGATAATTGAGTATGTTATGCCAAGTTACTTAATTTAGGTACACCTTAATTAGGGTTTTGGGTTACTTTTAAAAAATAACCCAACTACCCCTTAACCCCTTAAGGAAGTAGCCCTAAATAGGTTATCTAGGTGTTTATGATTTTTAGAATCCCCTAAACACCTAACTCGGCATACAAAATAACAAATAAACAATATTAGAAGTTGCTAGAATTTTATATTTCTATCCAGAAAAATTTTGGTGCGAATTGTTTGGTCTTTTCACCCTCAAAGACACACCAAACCCTTGCGCACAACAACTTTTCAAAGTGTATTCAACACAATGAAAAACAAATTAGGACATGAAAAGTATCAACACACTTACAACATGTGTGAATTGACAAAATGTCCCTAGGGCTAAAACGGTCAATTCACACTTTTATAATTCACAAAATTAATTTATTATAATAAAAAATAAATCAATTAACTCTTGCTTACTAGCAAGAGGGTGTGTGGCCATAATGTGATCAAAGAATTAATTGAGCAAAAAATACAAGCCTAAATTGACCCTTTTGCCCCTATATGTATACAAGCATACAATCATCAATTAAACTCAAAATCACATCAATTCCAGCCTCCTAATCACCCAAAACAATCCAGTATAAAATCAATTTGCACTCTAAACAAAAAACTCTATGATTGGAACTTATAGATTAATCAATTTCATCAATTTCCCAAATTCTAGCATGCAAAACATAGATCGGGTAAATCAAAACCGAATTTTGACTAGATTAGGGACCAACGACCCCAACCTAGGCTCTGATACCACTGTAGAGTGGTTGGACCAGCAGAAGCGAGGTGGGATGGGGGTGGCGCACCAATCAAAATTCAGCCTTTAATAATCAATCTACAATAATATGTATAAAATTCAATTCAATGAGCAATATATCATAATTCAATCATAGATCAAGCAAATAAGAAATCAAATAGGGACAATGGCATACTAACCTTGAGCATTCCAGCCCCTTACACACCCTTGAATCAATCAATTAGCCCACCACAATCACAAGACAACAAGTAAAGGAAAGGGGAATACCTTTATGTATTGATCCCTCACAATCCAATGCTTAGATTGAAGGAAACTCAACAAGAATAGCCCCTTGAATCAATCACCACGTTGCAATCAATGGAGAAGCCTTTCTCCTTGATCTTGCTCACCAATGGAGTGGGAGAGGAGAGGTAAGAGGGGGCCCAGAAAGGGAATTTGTTGTGAACGTTTTAGGGGATGCTAGGGGCTGCCATTGGGTCCAAGTAGTAGGGTAATTGAGGTTTTAATATAATAAGGGCATTTAGTTAATTTAGTTAATTAGGTAATTAGTAATTGATTATAATTATGCTAATGGGCCTTAGGTGCGTAGTTAGCCTATTTAAATGTAAGGGCTACACCCTAAGTTGATTAGTAAATAATTAATTATCTGATCTTCTTCCCTTTCTTCTGTGCTTCTTCCCTTTCTGTCTAATGACCATGTCATCCACTCTTCCCTTTCCCAATCTCCCTGCGCCACTCCATGCTTGTGGGTAATCATCCACATCATTGGTATCAGAGCGGTTTCAATCCCCGGCCATGGTTCCTACCTCAGTGTCCACAAACAGCCAGAAGGACGTTCCTGCTGCAGCCGACAAACCCACTCTATCCAAGATCATGGCTGTGTTGCAGGCCATGAACGTGCGTCTGGAAAATATGGAGGCGAGGAGCAATGCAGTTGCACAGGCTGCATGTGCTAGGCCACCCCCTGCTGTCCGTCACAACTTCCAGAAAAGCACCGCCTCCTCCACCAACCACCTCCTCCATCGTTGGCAGATCCGCCACCGTGGTTGCCCGACGTTCAGCAAGGTGCTTATCGGCCACAACTTGACAACGGCGATGGTGGAGAATGGGGAGGAATCATTACCTCTTCCCTGATTCAACTGACACCGCAGCGCAACTGCCCCACTGTGATTTCCGCTAGTCCAGTTTACCGCATCCATAGCCATTCTGGCAATTGCATTGACACCGAAGCAAAGGCCGTGACTTTATTGGGGGGCTGGACATGTAGCCGTCGACCGGTAACATCCCCATCAGATTTGTGCCCATTTTGTCTGCACAAAACCCTCGGGCCAAGCCTTGACTCTGGCGATTCCACAGCAGGCTTTGGCAACAACAGGGTTCCATCGCCCAGCCGGATGTTGTGTAGTCCCTTGGAAAGCCGGCAGATATTAAAGGTCCAGAAGGAGTGCCCTACCAACAAGAACACAATGGCCTTTTTCTGTGCTCCGCCTTCCACCAGAACGTCGACCGACAGAGCCCCTGCCGCGAGCAACCTGTTCGCCATCTTCCCCTCCACCCAATCAACTCCGTCTCGGTGCAATTGCCTCAAGACAATCTCTGCCGGTTCGTTTCCTTCACTTTGCTGGCCCTACGATTTCTACAATCTGCTATACTCAGCCATCACCCAGCCGGGATTTACCCCCCAATTCACTGGCACTACCATCCAGCCACCGTCGTCATTGCGAGCTAAGGCTGCCGGAATTTCCTTGCTGTAATAACCCTAAATTCTAACACAATTTTCTTATATATTTTGTTTCCTGAGTGTTACTTAAAGCAAGTCGAGACGAGCATAACAAGTAATAAAACACGTAAATCAAAGGTTGGGAACAAAAGTTACGACCTCGAGAAACATGTTCAATCGGCGGGACCCACTTTTGAAATTTGGGTAAAAAAGTTCTTAAGTGGTCTAGTATCGTAGGGCTCATGAATATGAACTCAACGGTACCAAGAACGCACAAATCAGAGTTCGGGATAGGGAGATATGATTTTCTAAAAATATAAAAAAAAAATAAATAAATAAAATGGCGGCTCGGCACGGCGCGGCGCGGTGCGGCGCAGTGCAGCATGCGGTGCGCGCCGAACACTCGATAGGCGCATGTTCACGGTGACGAAAGCTCATTCGTCACTGCACGTGTGATGAACGCACGTTCATCACACGCGCCCACAGTGCGCGGCGGCGCCAGCAGGCGCCGTCCGTTTTCTGTGGCGGCGCCGGCGGGCACCCACCGAAAAACACCCCTCCTCCCCCATTTAAACACTTCTCTGGCCAGTTTTTCACCCACATTCGATTTTCAACCTCTTTCACTATTTTCACCATTCCCGACCCATTTTAAGTCCGATTTTTTCACATTCGAAGACCCGTTTCCTACTAATTCAGGGGTGCTCTATGCACTGGAAGTGTTATTTTCTCAAGTCGACCCCTCTAAGACCTTAAAAAACAAGCCCCTTCCTTAATCTTCCCCTTTCATCTTTTTACTGTTTATGGACCATTTCCAACCCTTTTTAAACCGTTCCAAAGCCCTACCCTACTAAATCAAGGGCATTCTACGCATTGGAGTGGTTATTCTGCTGAAATTCTCATTCAAAGGCTGATATCTTAAGGAGGGACTTTCTTTACTCTACAAGGAGATTTCGTTATATTTTGCACGTGTTATAGGTAGGTAGCTTTAAATTCTAATCGTATGCTGAGATTTTTATTCGCTAAAGTTTTACTAAAAGTTTTCTATTACTTTATGAAAACAAAAGTTCTGATTTTAAAATCATCTCCTCTTTTAGAAAATTTCTCCGAGTTTTGGGCAATCGTGCCGTCTGGATAGTTCTCGGTTCCTCGGAGCTAAGAATTGTTATGATTTTGGATACCGCCAAATTTGGCATTTGGCTCGCACAGGATTGATATGTCAAGGGTAAATCCCTTCCTTTCTGTCTCGTGTTGCCCCATGGGCGCGGGTGTAAGTGGTCTGGTATCGCGATATTCTGTGATTGTGTTTTCTGATTTTTTGAATAATTTCAAAAGAAAAATGGCACGATATGTTCGTATGTGCACGAAGCATATTCTTAGAACTTAATTTGACCTACTGAGTATGAATTTACTCGCCTACCCTCAG
Source organism: Saururus chinensis (assembly GCA_035235625.1). Lineage (NCBI taxonomy): Eukaryota > Viridiplantae > Streptophyta > Magnoliopsida > Piperales > Saururaceae > Saururus > Saururus chinensis. Next base: position 3,170,943 of record CP141149.1, read on the forward strand.
ACTCTACAGGTGTTTCACTCGAATCTGAAAGAGTCAACAAAGGGTTTCCTTAAATTATAGTCTTGTACTGCTGTTTTTGTACTTTATGTAAATTATTGTATTGACTAATGTACAAAGGCATGTGATGCCCAATTTTGGAAATGTTTGTATAATACAAAGTGTGTTGTAATTACTGTTTTAGTACACGGTGATCCTTGGCAATTGTAATTAAATTTTGTTACATTTTCAAAATTTGTTTTCTTTTATTCGAAAATATGAGGGACTCTACACTTGGTATCAGAGCCAAGGTTCTACTGTCTACTAAAAAGTAATTAAATCAGTCAATACAATTATTAATATTTTATCGTATGTTTTCTTATTTAACATTACTTAATGAATTTTTATGTGAAGCTAAACAGATGTCAATGCCCTGGCATAAGACATATCTGTCAAGCAATCTTTATCATTCTACTGCTCGTAAACTGCCACTTCCAATGGAAGGAAGTTGTAGCAAGAGTATGTACAATGAGGGTAAGACACCCATCAAAATTTCGGACTCAGAAGGTTCCGAAATCTCTTACACCACTGGTTCACCCACAAATAGTGATGTGGACGAAATAATAGTTATCCCGGACTCGCTCACTCCAGGAGTAGAGTCTGACGAAGACCCCTCCTTGGAAGAGGAAGAAGGTGAAAATTCCGACGAGGATGACCTTGATTATATAAAGGACTTTGACCTGAATGAACTGCCCCCACCTGAAGTCGAATGGGTGGAAGAGTCAGGCGTCCAACATCTCCTCAAAGGGAAGGAAACCAGAAGGCATGGAATGCCCGAGCGGTGCACCTTTTGTGGACTTTTAACCCACTTTTTCTTTGAGTGCCCTAAAGCTAGGACCTTTCCTCTCTAAAGTTTTGACAACTTAGAGAAGAAAGTCTGTAAAAATCTCGAGTAAATAGTTCTGTGGGAACAATTTTGATGTGTACTAAGAGTGTTTGTAAATAACTAACGTAGCTTTTGGGTGTTGTAATTACACTTCAAGGTTGCTATGAAGTAAGCTTGTTTTCTAAAGATCTTGATGTTACTAATCCATGTTTAGATGACGAACGTTAGTAGTAGCGATGCTCAACCGGTAAGTAGCTCAACTCCACCAGATGTCACTACGCCGGTCACTTTGACATCGGGAGATCCTATGACGCACTTCGTGGACTTATTAATGCAAAGAATGACTCAAGGATTCCAATCGAATCATTCCAATCATTCAACTAATTCGGGAGATAATACCCACGGTGAAAAGGATAATTTGTTGGAGCGTTTTAAGAAGCTTGCACCAACGTTTACGGGGGAAGATGGCCCTGAGGCCGCTGAAAGGTGGACCTTTGAAGTTGAACGAATTTTTAAAGCAATGAAGATCCCCGATGATTGTAAGGTGCCACTAGCCACTTTCTCTATGATTGGCGAAGCTGCTTTCTAGTGGCCTACGGCAAAAAGAAATTTCTTCCCAGATGGTGATCATATTCAGTGGGAGGAATTTAAAGAAGTATTATATGACAAATATTTTCCTCCTCACGTCCAAGAAAGAAAGAAAAAAGAATTTCTAGATCTACAACAAGGAACTTTAATACTAACCCAATATGAGAACAAGTTTGTACAGTTACAACGTTTTGCTCCAGACTTTTGCACGACGGAATTAAAGAAGACACGGAAGTTTGTGAGTGGCCTAAATAATGGACTACGAGGAAGAGTCATTGGCCACCAACCTACAACTTTTGCCAAAGAGATTGAACTAGCCTCTATCCTAGAACAGAATTATATGGAATTTGTGGTTGGACGTAAAGACCGAGGACAAAATAATAGTTTCCGACCCGATGAGAAGAAAAGGAGACTTACGTTTAACAATCAGAACAATTGTAAGTTTCAAAAGCCCTCAAGATCACCTTCACAGCCAAGGGGACAAAGGAAGCTAGAGAAATGTACTCAGTGCAGTAAAATCCATCCTTCTGGATCGTGTTATCGTACCGAAAGAAAATGCTTTTTCTGTGGTGAACAAGGCCATTAGATTAGAGACTACCCAAAGAGGAAAATGCAAGAAGAATCAAAATCGGAGTAGAAACCAAAACCTCAAGGGCGGGTCTTCGCAATTACAATTAAAGAGGCTCAAGCGTCAACCATAGTCATTCAAGGTACACTTCTGGTCTTAGATAAATTAGCAAAAATCTTGATAGATCCAGGGTGTTGTTACGTCCAAACTAAGACTATGAAGGAGTCTAGTTTAGATTTCTTTTTTTTACTTGTCAACTGTAGTAAACAAGGTCGATCCACAGGGAAAGCCTTGTGTGACACAGAAAACTATTACGAAGAGAATAGAATAGAGAAGAAAAGTAAAATAGATAATAAGAGACAATTCAAAGAGAAAGTGCTAAGACATTAAAAATCCACTTGTAATAAATATCTAATGTATACTTTATTCAAATGATAACTCAATTAAGATCAAATGAAAATTTGTCTCAATCGGAAAATTTATCTTTTAAAGAACTTTGAAATAGAACAATAGTAATTGATTGTTTACTACGTGAAAGTATTAAGTGTATAATCACAGGGAATTATAAGCATTCAACGTGCCTTTCGTCAACGCTGAATCAAATAATTGTATAAATTATAAACTCTTTAAATATGAAACATCAATTTAAAATGATAAAGAACTTACTTGAATCAAAGTATCCATTAAACATCAAGTACAAGCTTCATTCCTAGCCTTAGCTTGAGAGCTTTAGAAAGCCATTACAATAAAACTAAAAACAAAAATACAAAATGAGAGAAGAAAATAGGAGAAGAGAGCTCCAAAGAAGAGAGAATGCCTCATCTATCATGTCCACCCCTCTATTTATAGGAAAAAAAAGGGTTGCTTCAAAGGGGAAAGTCAAATCATATCTCCAGATTTTATCCTGATTGATTGCCTGATTGGACCCATATATCTTTGGAATTTAGAATACACTTGTAGCCACGGAAGTCTTCTTTCCATTGCCACCAGAATCGTATCAATCCGAATTATACATAAAAAGATATGATCGAAATACTAAGGCTGTGTCAATTTGTCCGAATCAACTTCTTTCATAATTTAGTTCTATTCATACAAATCTCAAATCAAATGGGTCCACAAGGTTGTGTTCGACCATTCCATGCATGTTTAGACCATTAGGAGCCCATTCTTGACTTTTAAATAACTTTGGATAGTTGGGCTTAACTTCCCCTTCCAGTTGTATCTTGTTGAAGCCTGTTTAGACATGTAAACTCAATTAAGGTCCAACTAACTTATTCAAAACATAAATAGCCCAAATTGACAATGAATGAACACAAAATAGGATTGGAAATAGAAATTTGAAAACATTTTATTGAACATTATTTCAATGCATCAAATACCCCCAAACCTACTTTTTGCTAGTCCTCGAGCAAAAAAAATTAAAATAATAGAAAACAAAACTAACTACTCCTTTTCCGCAGGAAATCTCAATTGCATTTAGCATATGCAATAAGCCTTTAAACCCCTAGCTTACACTAGTGGACGACTTGTGTCTTGTGAGGGTTTGCAGTGAATCTACCCACAAAATTCAGAACTAGAATGATAAAAGAAAATTAAAATTTAAAAACCACGTCAAATTTACAAATCAACTCCTCCTAAACTTGTGACTTCATTTAGTAAAATCAATCATGCATAATATAACTTGTCTTCTGAAACAATAATTCATTCTAACAACTTCATATTGGTGGCAAGTACTCATACATACATAATAGTTTAAGAAAAATAGACATTGCCAAGTAATTATACAATCCCATTATCTTGAATCGAACAACTCAATGTGTCTCATGTCCACTCAGTAATTTCAATTTTAACACTAAAAAATAGGCATTGGCATCCATTCATCTTCAAGAGATCATAATAGAGAATCATGCAAAACCTTCCTTGAAAAGTAAAACACCCTAGATCACCTGCCAACTCGTTCAAGATATAATTGCATAGTGTCCTAGAATTTTATGCTCATCTCACATGACATGTGTAAGGCTTAACCTTTTTAAGCTTTCTATGAGATCCATATAACAAGTGTTAGGCCAGTGACTCCCAATCCAATTGGCTCAGGGCACTAGGTGTTAAAACACCCCTCAGGCTTAATAACTTGAACCAAATAGGCTTCAAGGCTATGCATGTCATAAATTAGTCAACTCTACCTTTTGACTCGAACAACCTATGCTTAGTGAGGCACGCCAAGTCCCGGTCTACTCAATAGAGTGACTTTAATTTTTCTTTTTTTTTTTTCTTTTTTTTCTTTTCTTGAGCACATTATACAATCAACTTGAATTGTGTTGACAAAAAGTCCTCGATTGTTCTACAAACCAAGAATAATGAAGCTCAAAACTCTATCATGATAACATGAAAACTACTAGATCATGCCAAAGTTTTACTCTCATAAGAAAATAATTACTTAGATTCAATGATATCCACTAAGATGTAAGACCATAATCAAGGGCCCGAATTCTCACTTAGGCAAATATCTTGCTTTATTTTTTTTCAAAATAGGAGCACAAGAAACCAATATGAAGTAATCAGAACTCAAAATCATTAAATCTGTCAAGTCATATTCTAAGTAGTCTGATGTCATTAAATAAAGTCATATGTCTAGAATAAGAATCAATGTAAATAAGCAATAAAATAAATCTAATTAATTTTTTCTTCAATTTTTAATTTTTTTAAGTAAAACAAAAAAACATAAAAGAAAAATCTCTTTCTACACCCCCAAACCTAAACTAAACATTGTCCTCAATGTAAATTTATTTTTTTTTTTTACTTTTTTTTTTGGAAAATTCATGAAAAGAAAATCAACCCTCATAATTTGGATTTTCAAGAGATGGAGACTCAACTTCAGGGACAAAATGGTATAAAAATGGTTTCAAACGTTGGCCATTAACTTTGAAAATAACACCATTTTTTGGGTTTTCAATTTCAACAGTTCCATAAGGAAAAACAGTTTTTACAATGAAAGGACCTGTCCAACGTGATCTTAATTTTCCTGGAAAGAGATGAAGTCTAGAGTTGTACAATAAAACTTTTTGAAATGGCTCAAAAGTTTTTCGTAAAATATTTTTATCATGAAAAGCCTTCATTCTCTTTTTGTAAAGTTTTGAACTCTCATAAGCATCACGTCTAATTTCCTCTAACTCATTGATTTGCAATTGTCTATTTAAGCCAGCCTTATCAAAGTTAAAATTCAAAGCTTTGATTGCCCAATATGCCCTATGTTCCAACTCCACAGGCAAGTGACAAGCTTTTCCAAAAATCAAACGGTAAGGAGACATGCCAATTGGGGTTTTAAAAGCGGTACGGTAAGCCCAAAGAGCATCGGTTAGCCGTAAAGACCAATCTTTACCATTTGGATTTACCGTTTTTTGTAAAATATATTTAATTTCCCTATTAGAAATCTCAACTTGTGCACTTGTTTGTGGGTGATAGGGGGTAGCTACTTTATGGGTAATCCCATACTTCCTCATCAAAGCCTCAAAAGGCTTATTGCAAAAATGTGACCCCCCATCACTTATAATGGCTCGAGGTGTTCCAAACCTTGAAAATATATTTTCTTTTAAAAAGCGCACAACGACTTTGTGGTTATTGGTTTTGCTTGGAACAGCCTCAATCCACTTAGAAACATAATCGACAACAACTAAAATGTAAACATAGCCAAAAGAAGGAGGAAAAGGTCCCATGAAATCAATGCCCCAACAATCAAAAATCTCAATAACCAATATGGGGTTAAGGGGCATCATATTTCGACGAGAAATGGTTCCTAACTTTTGACACCTTTCACAAGTTTTACAAAATTCATGAACACCTTTGAAAAGCGTCGGCCAGTAAAAACCACATTGCAAAATTTTAGCGGTGGTCTTTTTAGAGGAGAAGTGACCATCGTATGCTTTAGAATGACAAAAAGAGATGATACTTACTTGTTCAGAATCAGGCACACATCTCCTTATTATTTGATCCGGACAGTACTTAAAGAGATAAGGGTCGTCCCAAAAGAAATGCTTTACCTCGGTGAAGAATCTCTTTTTATCTTGAGGAGACCAATGGTGGGGAACTTTACCTGTCACCAAGTAGTTGGCAATGTCGGCATACCATGGAGGATGTGAGACGACAAAAAGTTATTCATCGGGGAATGTGTCTTGGATTGGAATGTTTTCTGAAGAATCAAAAAATTCCAATCTTGAAAAATGATCCGCCACCACATTCTCTACTCCCTTCTTGTCTTTGATTATGAGATCAAACTCTTGGAGTAGGAGTATCCATCGGAGTAATCTGGGTTTTGTATCTTGTTTGCTCAAAAGGTACTACAAAGCTGCATGGTCAGTAAAAATGATAATTTGAGAGCCAATCAAATAGGATCTAAATTTGTCAAGTGCAAATACTACAGCAAGAAGTTCTTTTTCAATGGTGGAGTAGTTCATTTGGGCACTATTTAAAGTTCTACTTGCATAATGAATTATGCAAGGTTTCTTATCTTTCCTTTGCCCTAAAATAGCCCCAACGGCATAATCACTTGCATCACACATAATTTCAAAAAGAAGGTTCCAATCTGGGAGTTGCATGATGGGTGCGGACACTAACATGTTCTTAAGCTTTGTGAAAGCTTCTTCACATGCATCCGACCCCTCAAAAGAATGCTCTTTAGATAGAATATTACACAACGGTCTAGATATCACACTAAAATTCTTGATAAATCTTCTATAAAAACCGGCATGCCTTAGAAAGGATCTAACATCTTTTATGGACTTTGGACTAGGCAAATTAGCAATCAATTCAATTTTTGCCTTGTCCACTTGAATTCCCTGCACAGAAACAATGTGACCAAGTACTATTCCAGTAGTAACCATAAAATGACACTTTTCCAAATTTAAAACTAGATTTTTCTCTTCACATCTCACCAAAACTTTTTCTAAGTTATCAAGACAATCATCAAAAGAATCACCAAAAATAGAAAAATCATCCATAAAAACTTCCAAAAACCACTCCACCATGTTACTAAAGATGCTCATCATGCACCTTTGGAATGTGGTAGGAGCATTACATAACCCAAACGGCATCCTTCGATATGCAAAGGTACCAAATAGACATGTAAAGGTTTTTTTTCTTGATCTTCAAGTGCAATCTCAATTTGGTTGTATCCTGAATAACCATCTAAAAAACAATAAAATTGATGACCGGCTACCCTCTCTAGGATTTGGTCCATGAATGGCAAGGGGAAGTGGTCTTTCCTTGTGACAGAATTCAATTTCCTATAATCTATGCACATCCGCCAACCAGTGGTGACTCTAGTGGGAATTAACTCATCATTAGCATTCTTTACCACTGTCACTCCAGACTTTTTGGGGACAACCTGGGTGGGACTCACCCATGGACTGTCAGAAATCGGGTAAATGATACTCACATCTAATAATTTTAGGACCTCTGCTCTCACTACCTCTTTCATGTTGGGGTTTAACCTCCATTGCATTTGTCTCACTGGTTTTGCATTTTCTTCCATGAAGATCCTATGTGTACAAATTAGGGAACTAATCCCCTTGATATCAGCAATGGTCCACCCAATGGCATTCTTGTGATTTCTAAGGACTTTGAGCAACCTGTGCTCTTGCTCCCTATCCAACATTGAAGAGACAACCACAGGAAATGTCTTTCCCTCACCAAGATAAGCATATTTAAGTTCAGTAGGGAGGGGTTTCAAGTCTAGCTTGGGTGGTTAGACACTTGAGGGGAGAGGAGCGCTATTAGAAGGAGGTAACTCCTCAAAGCGGGCCTTCCACCTATCAATATCCAATAATGGAGTTGACTCCAACAAGGAATTTACATCATTAATCATAACATCATCATCAAAGTTAAAATAAGAAAAACATGCTTCAAGAGGGTCAGAAAATGAAGAAATAGTAGACATGTCATCAACAAGACTTTCTAAAAGATTCACTTCATGCACATCCTCATCATCATCATCTCCTCGTTGCCTGCAAATATTAAAAATGTTCAGTTCCAAAGTCATATTTCCAAAAGAAAGCTTCATAACACCATTTCTACAATTAATAAGGGCATTAGAAGTAGCAAGAAATGGGCGGCCTAATATGACAGGAATTTGAGTACAAGCATTCAAAACTGGTTGTGTGTCCAAAACAATAAAATCAACAGGAAAATAAAACTTTTCTACTTGTACTAGCACATCCTCAACAATTCCTCTTAGTGTTTTAACTGAGCAATCTGCAAGTTGAAGTGTAATGCTTGTGGGCTTCAATTCACTAAGTCCCAATTGTTCATAAACAGAATAAGGTAAGAGATTAACACTTGCCCCAAGATCAAGCAAAGCTTTTTCAATTTTATAATTTCCAATTATACAAGATATGGTTGGACAACCAGGATCTTTATATTTGGGTGGGGTGTTTTGTTGCGAAATTGCACTTACTTGTTCTGTCAAAAATGCCTTCTTTTGTACATGTAGCTTACGCTTGATTGTACAAAGGTCTTTCAAAAATTTAGCATAAGATGGGATTTGTTTAATGACATCTAAGAGAGGAATGTTAATCTTCACTTGTTTAAAAATTTCAAGAATGTCACCATTTGACACCAATTTAGAGGAAGATTGTAACCTTTGAGGAAAAGGAGGAGGAACACAATTAGAGTTGTCAAGTTCATCACCATGTTTAGACTTCAAAGACTCCTTAGGTTCAACAACCTTCATTGGAATGTCTTTGTTAATGACTTTTCCACTTCTCAAAGTGGTGATGGACTTAGCATGCTCTTCTTGAAAACTTGAAGAATTTAAATTTTCAATTACAAATTGACCTTTAGGATTTGGTTGAGGTTGAGAAGGAAACTTCCCTTTTTCTTGAGTGCTCAAAGCTGTGGTCAATTGAGTGATAGAAGTCTTCAAGTTATTAATGGCTTGCATTGTTTGGTTGTTGATTGTTGCTTGACTTTGCATGAATGTTTGCAATGTGTCTTCAAGAGTCTTCTTTTGTGGTCGAACATAATTTGAGGAAGAAGGGGGTACCTGTACATTAGACTCATTTCTCCAACTAAAGTTGGGATGATTTCTCCAATTAGGAGTGTAAGTTTCAGAATAAGGAGAAGAGAAAGGCCTTTTGTAGGTATTCATAGCATTTGGTTGAGTATGCAACACCTCTTGAAAAGCAGGGATTGTTGGACAATCCTGTGTTTGGTGTCCATCACTCTCACATATACTACAAATATCTTGTGCTTTTTGAGAAGCTTTAAACATATTTTCCCTATTAATTTCCATAGCATCAACTTTTCTAGTTGAACTTGTAATTTTTGCTTTTACATCATCCTCTTCTTTAAGAAGGTACATGCCTCCCTTAGTTGCCCCATTAGATTTGATTTTATTATTACTTTCAAATTCATTAGAATCTTCCCATGATTGAGCATTTTCAGCTAACACATCAAAATAGTCCCATGCTTCCTTAGGTTCTTTACTCAAAAACTCTCTATTACACATCATTTCAACAAATTGCCTCATTTGAGAAGTCAAACCATTATAAAAAAAACTAATTGTACGCCATGTTTCATATCCATGATGTGGGCACAACAACAAAAGTTCTTTAAACCTCTCCCAACATTGAAAGAAAGTCTCATTTTCTTTTTGTGAAAAATTCATGATATTCTTTCGAAGTGTATTAGTTTTATGGGTGGGGAAAAACTTTTTCAAAAATTCTCTTTGTATTTCTTGCCATGATCCAATGGATCTTGGTTTCAAAGAATTCAACCAACTTTTTGCCTTTTCCTTTAAAGAAAAAGGAAAGAGTTTTAATCTAATAGCATCATTTGAAACATTTTGGTTTGGCAAAGTTGCACAAACCTCTTCAAACTCTTTAAATGCAAATATGGGCTTTCTGAATCTAAGCCATGAAATTTGGGTAGTAATTGAATTACACCCAGCTTGAGTTCAAAACCACCCACATTAGTTGGAAAAATCATACAAGAAGGAGAACTTGATCTAGTTGGTTGCAAATAATCACGCAAGGTTTTAACTTGAATATTTTGTGCATTATTATCCCCATTATTACTTCTTAGTTCCTCATTAGTCCTTAGATCCTCCATTGTATCAAAATAAAGATAATTTTTCAAAAGATTTATTCACTTTTTTCAATCGTCCAGAATTATCACGCACCCATGTGAACATGCAACAACAATTTTTTTTTAATAACAAACGAAAGTAAAAGTGCAAAAATTAAATGACAAAATATTAAAAAGTTAGAGGGTTAGAAGTTAATAGACAAAAATTAAAATTACAAAAATAAGTCCGAAGGCACTATCAAGGTACACGTTTGATCCCGAAAAATTTTCGGTAGTAATGTGCGTAGTGCCTCCGGTCTCAAAAAAAAAGAAAAATGACAGAATTTAAGTACTAAAAGTAAATGACATAAAGTAAATGACTGAATTTAAAGAGTTAGTGTGCAAGAATAAAAGTTAGAGAATTAGTAAAGTTAGAGTGAGTTTTTCGTAACAGATTCTTGTCACACGTTGCAAACCCTAGCAACGGCGCCAATTTGTTGTTACATCCAAACTAAGACTATGAAGGAGTCTAGTTCAGATTTCTTTTTTTTCTTATCAACTATAGTAAACAAGGTCGATCTATAGGGAAAGCCTTGTGTGACACAGAAAACTATTACGAAGAGAATATAATAGAGAAGAAAAGTAAAATAGATAATAAGAGATAATTCAAAGAGAAAGTGCTAGGGCATCAAAAATCCACTTGTAATAAATCTCTAATGTATACTTTATTCAAATGATAACTCAATTAAGATCAAAAGAAAATTTGTCTCAATCGGAAAATTTATCTTTTAAAGAACTTTGAAATAGAACAATAGTAATTGATTGTTTACTACATGAAAGTATTAAGTGTATAATCACAGGGAATTATAAGCATTCAACGTGCCTTTCGTCAACGCTAAATCAAATAATTGTATAGATTATAAACTCTTTAAATATGAAACATCAATTTAAAATGATAAAGAACTTACTTGAATCAAAGTATCCATTAAACATCAAGTACAAGCTTCATTCATAGCCTTAGCTTGAGAGCTTTAGAAAGCCATTACAATAAAACTAAAAACAAAAATACAAAATGAGAGAAGAAAATAGGAGAAGAGAGCTCCAAAGAGGAGAGAATGCCCCATCTATCACGTCCACCCCTCTATTTATAAGAACAAAAAGGGTTGCTTCAAAGGGGAAAGTCAAATCATATCTCCAGATTTCATCCTGATTGATTGCCTGATTGGACCCATATATCTTCAGAATTTAGAATACACTTGTAGCCACGGAAGTCTTCTTTCCATTGCCACCAGAATCGTATCAATCCAAATTATACATAAAAAGATATGATCAAAATACTAAGGCTGTGTCAATTTGTCCGAATCAACTTCTTTCATAATTTAGTTCTATTCATACAAATCTCAAATCAAATGGGTCCACAAGGTTGTGTTCCGACCATTCTATGCATGTTTAGACCATTAGGAGCCCATTCTTGACTTTTAAATAACTTTGGATAGTTGGGCTTAACTTCCCCTTCCAGTTGTATCTTGTTGAAGCCTGTTTAGACATGTAAACTTAATTAAGGTCGAACTAACTTATTCAAAACATAAATAACCCAAATTGACAATGAACTAACACAAAATAGGATTGCAATAGAAATTTGAAAACATTTTATTGAACATTATTTCAGTGCATCACACGGTCGACGCATTCTTTCATATCATTCGATTTTACTTTGAGTCTTGGCTATCCTATTTTAGACTTAGGATATGTCTTAGAAGTGTCCACCCCAATGAGAAAAATGTTTCTAGCCCATAAATTTCTTTGAAGGGTACCTGTCTCCTTAGAAAAATGCCAATGGGAGGCCGACCTTATTCTCCTAAGTATGACCAACTTCGATGTCATATTAGGTATGGATTGGTTAGCCGATAACGGGGCATTAGTAGACTGTAAACAGAAGAAGGTGATCTTTGAACGAGGCGAAAGGAGTTTTACTTTTTATGGGCTTAAGGATCATTCCAAGCCATGTATCATCTTGGTAGTCAAAGCTCGTCGGCTTTTAAGTAGAGGATGTCAGGCTTATCTTGCTAGTGTGGAAACTAGTGAGACTACTACGTCTAACTTGAAGAGTATTGATGTAGTGCAAGATTTCTCTGACGTTTTTCTTGATGATCTCTCAAGTCTGCGACCGAAAAGAGAGATAGAATTTTCTATTGAGTTGATGCCAGGAACAAGCCCTATCTCTAAAGCACCTTACCGCATGGCTCCTGCGGAGTTAAAAGAGTTAAAATGTCAATTGCAGGAATTGCTTGAAAAAGGATTCATACGACCCAATATCTCTCCTTCGGGAGCACCAGTCTTATTTGTGAGAAAGAAAGACGGGTCGTTAAGGTTGTGCATTGACTACCGACTTCTCAATGCCATCACTATAAAGAACAAGTATCCCTTGCCTCGTATAGATGACTTGTTCGATCAATTGCAGACGGCCAAAGTTTTCTCCAAAATAGATCTGCGGTCAGGTTATCATCAGTTAAGGATACGAGATGGGGATATCTCTAAGACAGCTTTTCGTACCCGGTATGGTCACTATGAGTTTTTAGTGATGCCATTTGGTTTAACAAATGCCTCGACCGCCTTCATGGATCTCATGAATAGAGTTTTTTTGCCCTTTTTAGACAAGTTTATAATCGTGTTTGTCGATGACATCCTCATCTACTCTAGTAGCTTAGAAGATCACCGAGTGCATTTACAAGTAGTTCTGTGAACATTAAGGGATCATAAGCCATACGCCAAGTTTGGCAAGTGCGAATTTTGGATGGAACAAGTGGTGTTCTTACGACACGTCGTTTCAAAGAATGGAGTATCGGTGGACCTAACCAAGATTGAAGCTGTCATCAAATGGGAAAGGCCGAAGACAGTAACGGAAATTCGGAGCTTCTTAGGCCTTGCAGGTTATTACCGAAGATTCATCCATGGATTTTCAAGCATTGCCTTGCCCCTAACAAAATTGACAAGGAAATGAGTAAAATTTGTCTGGGATGAAACTTGTGAACAAAGTTTTCAAGAACTAAAGGAAAAATTAACAACTGCACCTGTTCTGGCCTTGTCGACAGGTAGTGGGGGTTTTGTCGTGTACAACGATGCTTCTAAAAGAGGATTAGGATGCGTATTAATGCAAGACGGAAAAGTGATAGCATACGCTTCACGACAATTAAAGAAACATGAAGGTAACTACCCTACTAATGATTTGGAGTTAGCAGTGGTAGTTTTTGCTTTAAAAATATGGAGGCACTATCTATATGGGGAAATGTTTGAAGTTTTCACAGATCACCAAAGTTTAAAGTATATATTTTCCCAAAGTGATCTTAATATGAGGCAAAGACGGTGGATCGAATATCTTAAGGATTATGACTTTTCTATCAAGTATCATCCTGGAAAAGCCAATGTAGTAGCTGATGCTTTAAGTCGTAAATATGGGGGATTGGCTTTCATGCTTATTAAGGAGTGGAAACTGTTGGAAGAAACAATAGGTTGTCAACCTGAATTATAGCTTGGAAATGAGAAATCTTTCATTGCCAACCTAGAAATAAAATCAGTACTAGTTGAGCGTATTCTTGAAGTTCATAATGGTAATGAAGAAGTGCAAACTCTGCTCGAAGGATCTAATTTCACCCAGGGCTCAGATGGAAGTGTGCGATTTCGAGGACGGTTGGTAATACCTGAAATTCCTGAGCTAAGGGAAGACCTATTGCATGAAGCACATCGTTCTCGATATACCATCCACCCAGGAGGAACGAAGATGTATCAAGATTTAAAAAGGAGTTTTTGGTGGAATGGAATGAAGAAGGATATAGGAGAATATATTTCGAGATGCTTAACTTGTCAACAAGTTAAAGAAGAACACCAAAAACCTTTAGGGTACCTTCAAACGATTGAAATCCCCAAGTGGAAGTGGGAACACATTACTATGGATTTCGTTTCGGCACTACCCAAAACTTCACAAGGCCATGAATCCATTTGGGTGATCGTGGATCGACTCACAAAGAGTGCACATTTTCTTCCATTAAGCAAGAAGCAATCCTTAAGTTCTTTGGCAAAATTATACGTGAAGGAAATTGTGAGTCGGCATGGGATACCGCTATCGATCATCTCAGATCGGGATAGTCGATTTACCTCCAAGTTTTGGCAAGGATTTCAAGAAGAATTGGGTACAAATCTTAAGTTCAGCACTGCTTTCCACCCACAGACGGATGGTCAATCAGAAAGAACTATCCAAACTTTAGAAGATATGTTGCGCGCTTGCACAATGGATTGGAAGGGTAACTGGGATGAAAATTTACCGTTGGTCAAGTTCGCCTACAACAACAGCTATCATAGTAGTATAGGTATGGAACCTTATGAGGCATTGTACGGACGACCTTGTCGATCACCGACGTGTTGGAATGAAGTGGGAGAACGAAGATTGATTAAGTCTGAACTTCTGCAACAGTGTGCAGATAAGGTGAAACTTGTTAAGCATAGTCTAATGGCATCCCATAGTCGTGAAAAGAGTTATGCAGATCAGAGATGGAAGGATATTGACTTTAGCATGGGAGATCATGTATTACTAAAAGTTTCGCCAACCCGTGGAGTCATGAGATTTTGAATTAAAGGCAAACTAAGTCCCCGCTTCGTAGGACCATTTGAAATTTGGACAAAGTAGGAGTTGTGGCTTACAGATTAGCCTTGCCTCCACAACTCAGCAATGTCCATGACGTATTTCACGTGTCCATGCTTAGGAAATAGGTCCGAGACTCCTCTCATGTTCTTCATCAGAGTGTAATTACTCTCAAGCCCGACCTATCATTCGAAGAAAAGCCACTTAAAATTTTGGATCATAAGGAACAGATCTTGAGGACAAAAAGGATCCCCTTAGTCAAAGTGCTATGGTAGTACCATTCCTCAGATGAAGCCACTTGGGAGCTGGAGAGCGAAATGCAAAAGAAATACCCTGAGTTATTCATTTAGCAAATAATTCAAATTTCGAGGATGAAATTTCTCTAAGGGGGGTAGATTGTAATAACCCTAAATTCTAACACGATTTTCTTATATATTTTGTTTCCTAAGTGTTAGTTAGAGCTCGTGGAGACGAGCGTAACAAGTAATAAAATGAGTAAATCGAAGGTTGGGAATGAAAGTTATGACCTCAGGAAACGTATTCAACCGGCGAGACCCACTTTGAAATTTGGGTAAAATGGTTCTTAAGTGGTCTAGTATCATAGGGGTCATGAATACGAACTCAACGGTACCAAGAACACACAAATCGGAGTTCAGGATAGGGAGATACAATTTTCTGAAAATATAAAAATAAATAAATAAATAAAATGGCTGCTTGGCGCGGCACGGCGTAGTGCAACGCGTGGCATATGCCGTGCGGTGCATGATGAACATGCGCATCGCGCGCAACAAACGCGCGATAGGCGCACGTTCGCGGTGACAAACACGCGTTCCTCACCTCGCTCGTGATGAACGTGTGTTCCTCATGCGCGCCCACAGTGCGCGGCGGCGCCAGCGGGCTCCGCCCATTTTCTGTGGCTGCGCCGGTGGGCGCCCACTGGTTCCGGCGGTGGTGCCCGCCGGAAAACACCCCTCCTCGCCTATTTAAACCCTTCTCCAGCCAGTTTTTCACCCATATCCGATTTTTAACCTCTTTCACTGTTTTCACCATTCCTGACCCATTTTAAGTCCGATTTTTTCACATTCCAAGGCCCGTTTCCTACTAATTCAGGGGTACTCTACGCACCGGAAGTGTTATTTTCTCAAAGTGACCCCTCAAGACCTCAAAAAATGTGCCCCTTCCCTAATCTTCCCCTTTCATCTTTTTACTGTTTCTGGAGCATTTCCAACCCTTTTTAAACCGTTCCAAAGCCCTACCCTACTAAATCAAGGGCATTCTATGCGTTGGAGTGGTTATTCTGCTGAAATTTTCTCTCGAAGGCTGATATCTTAAGGAAGGACTTTCTTTACTCTACGAGGAGATTTCGTTATATTTTGCACGTGTTATAGCTTTAAATTCTAATCGTATGCCGAGATTTTTACTCGCTAAAGTTTTACTAAAAGTTTTCTGTTACTTTATGAAAACAAAAGTTCTGATTTTAAAATCATCTCCTCTTTTAGAAAATTTCTCCGAGTTTTGGGTAATCGTGCCGTCTAGATAGTTCTCGGTTCCTCGGGGCTAAGAATTATTATGATTTTGGATACCACCAAATTTGGCATCTGGCGCGTACAGGATTGGGATGTCATGGGTAAATCCCTTCCTTTCTATCTCGTGTTGCCCCATGGGCGCGGATGTAAGTCGTCTGGTATCGCGACATTCTGTGATTGTGTTTTCAGATTTTCTGAATAATTTCAAAAGAAAAATGGCACGATATGTTCGTATGTGCACGAAGCATATTCTTAGAACTTAATTCGACCTACTAAGTATGAATTTACTCACCTACCCTTAGACTCTGCAGGTGTTTCACTAGAATATGAAGGAGTTGACGAAGGGTTTCCTTAAATTACAGTCTTGTACTGCTGTTTTTGTACTTTATGTAAATTATTGTATTGACTAATGTACAAAGGTATGTGATGCCCAATTTTGGAAATCTTTGTATAATACAAAGTGTGTTGTAATTACTGTTTTAGTATACGGTGATCTTTGGCAATTGTAATTAAATTTTATTACGTTTTTAAAATTTATTTTCTTTTATTCAAAAATACGAGGGACGCTATACTTGACTTCCAGAGAACTCGTCTGCTACCTGGGTATTTCCAGTGGACGCCATGGACGGAGAGCATAGGAGCGTCGCAAGCTGAGAACTTGGATTTGCTTCCAGGGGATCTCTGGCGATTCACTAGCGTAGGGGATTCTAGGGTTGCTGGCATTCTGATGCATGCCCAAGATTTCCTCGATTCCGATCTAACCGTGGCTATGGCAAGTTTCCGCCGGATCAGTATGGAGGATGCGCTGCATCCCTGGATTTTCATAAGGGATAATCTTAGTCGATTTTGGCTATTGTGGATGGTTTCCTATATCGGGTGGGATGTGCGGCGGATTCGCCATTCCGGGTCGAATAGGGGAGGTGTATTCATGATCGATGTCTATGCCCAATCTGGAATGTTGGGCAATGCATGCCGGCTATTTGATAGAATTCCTCAGCCAGATGTGGTTGCCATTTGCTTCCCACTCCCATTGTTGCGGTGGGAGCCCCAGCTGATCCAAGCTGATACACTGATGCTCCCTCAGCATCTGTTGATGCGCCGCAGCCTCTTCAGGAAATTGTCTGGTACATTCACCCAACAAACTTCTCTCAATGGTCAAGAATTAGGTAACGGGTCAACATTTCATCCATTTACTATCCAAGCAAATTATGAACAAATTGTTGAAGGCATTGCTGTGGGTGATGAGCTTGTGGTTGAGGGTGGAATGGCAACATTTGAAGTTGTTGAAAAGGTTGCGAAGGATCTGAGATGCAAGTGCACAAACCCTGGTTTGCTTTTCCTTCTGGCAAAGTTGACCGTTTGGAGAGAGAGGAAAATTGTTAGCAAGAACTTTGGACTTCTAACCCTATTGTCTAAGGATTGGGCTGACATAGATGTTGGGATGATGAGGATGCTGCCTCATTTCACTGGAAGGTTGCTTTCCACGTTGATGAAGATGTGGCTGGATATGGTGGATGACCCTGCACGGCACAGTGCAAAGAGCGAAGGCGAGAACGCTGAGGAGGCAAGCCGTTATAGTGTGGCTCAAGACTGCCTGGTCTGGCTAGCTGTCTCTCTTGAGGGGAATACCATTGTTCCAGTTGCCTCCGAGCTGATGCCAGCGTACCTTGGTGCATCCCACTGGCTGACACATCATGCGGCTTTGCTATCTCTCGCACAGGTAGCTAACGGTTGCTCAATAGTCATGACAAAGCAATTGGGGCAAGTATGGGCAATGGGGTCGAATTCATTCCAGCATCCCCACCATCGGGTACGTTGGGCTGCACTTAATGCAATGGGGCAGTTGTCCACAGATTTGGGTCTGGATCTGCAAAGAAGATTTCATCGGAGGGAGCAACCTGCTTTGGAATATGCTAGGGATGATTTCCAGACTCCTCCAATACAGACACATGCAGCGTCAGCCTTTCTCAACTTCATCAAGAACTATACATCAAATATCTTAGCACCTTATTTGGATGACATAGTCAGCAAGTTGCTTGTAATGCTTTGGAATGGAATGGATGGTGCAAGAAGGGGGGTTGACTGCTCTGGCAACTGTTACAGATTCTTCCCAGGAGTACTTCCATGACATTGTCCAGGCTCTTCTTGCTGTATCCTGCAGGGAAGATGCTAGGACTGCTGCCTATGACATGTGTGAATGCAGTTGTGAGGTGTTCAATGGGGGCGACTGCACCAACACTGAACCGTTAGTTCCAGTCCTCATAATGGAGCTCATGTCGTTTCCTCTTTTGAAGGGTAGTGTTGCCACAACTACCATGGCTGACACGTGCACAAGTGTCCATGTTGTTGTCCTAGGTGGTGGATTCCCTAGGAAAGAAGGATGGAGGAGGAAGGATGTTACGTCGAACCATATCTCCATATATATGTCACAAGCCTCGGACCTAGCGAAGTATGCCGCTGCTACCTGCAAGGTTATGGTTATGGTTGTAGACAAGTATGCCTTGATTTTGAAGGTTCAGGTTATGGTCCTTGGACCTGTCTTGAGGTCTCTAGCATTTGCTCGTGACTTAGCCGCTCTCGCAGTTTAGGACCGGCTGTTCCGAGCAACAGCTTTGGTGGACCCGATGTCTGGAGTTTTGAAGCCACCTCTAGGATGAAGTGATGCGCAAGCGAAGCGTGGTGGAATGTTGTGAATATTTTAGGGGATGCTAGGGGCTGCCATTGGGTCCAAGTAGTAGCGTAATTGTGGTTTTAATGTAATAAGGGTATTTAGGTAATTTGGTTAATTAGGTAATTAGTGATTTATTGTAATTATGATAATGGTCCTTAGGTGCTTGTTAGTGAGCCCATTAGTTAGCCTATTTAAATATAAGGGCTACGCCTGATCTTCTTCCCTTTCTTCTGTGCTTCTCCCCTTTCTGTCTGATAGCCATGTCATCCACTCTCCCCTTTCCTAGTCTCCCTACGCTGCTCCATTCTTGTGGGCAATCGTCCACATCAGAATTCTCCCAAAGGTGAAGGCCAAACCTAAGGGGGAAGAGAGGGGGTGGCAGATTGGGAGAGAGGAGGGAAAAAGGAGGAGGGGGTGGACTACTCTAGGACATCCCCTCCTCTCCTATGATTCCTCTTTTATACCCCTTTCATTTCCTCTCTTGAATGGGCCTATATGTGGGTTGTTCTTAATTGGGCTATCCTTATTTATTTCTTCCGGTTTAACTTGAGGTTCAAACACAATGGAAGCGGTCTCTGTCTCTCAAAGCCCATGGTGGCCTGGATCCGCTGCACACAGCCAAGCCCGCTATAGGGTTGACCCCTTGTTAACTAGGGGTCCCACCATCAATAAATAATTCACACATCTAGACTCCATATCGTGTTAATGCACAACTTAGTTGAATGCTGTGTGTGTGTGTGATGTCGGCAAGTCCCAATCGAATTAGTGTAACAAAGGCACATGTGCAGTCGGCATGACCGCCCCCACCACCCTTGGACCCCGTGACCAGTATCGGTTCACCTGAACTACAACAACATTGGACCAAGCTGGGCCCGAACCCATAGCATGGTCCAACAAGAATTGCATCTCTTCAAATTGTCTGAATCCGATAGCAATTGCTCACAGAGTGAATTCACTAACTTAGTAATGTTAAGGGGCTGTTTGTGTTTTGAATTTTTCTAAGATTTTGTTCCAATTCTGGCTTGAATTATTGGAATCATGTTTCTGAGTAGAAATTGGGTGGAATTAAAAATGTCTTCGAGAACTTGATTCAAAGTCATTTTGAGTTGGAATTGACCGGAATCACCGAATCACCTGATGAGGTGATTTTGTCGATTCCATCTCCTTGCCCCCATTTCAAAAATTACATATTTAGTTATTTTACAATGGTTACCTCTCATATCGATTTGAGCCTAAACAATGTGTCATAATAGGTGGGGCCTACTTTAAAATTTTAAAATTACCTATCTTTGTGGGATCTTGTTTAACAGAGCTTGAATTTAAGAAAGTAAAAGTACCAAAAACATTAATATCCGAGTTCGGGATAGAGAGTTATAATAGTTTTAAATTTTAATATTGTGTTTGAAGCACATTT
Organism: Saururus chinensis; assembly: GCA_035235625.1. Classification (NCBI taxonomy): domain Eukaryota; kingdom Viridiplantae; phylum Streptophyta; class Magnoliopsida; order Piperales; family Saururaceae; genus Saururus; species Saururus chinensis. Next base: position 3,191,266 of record CP141149.1, read on the forward strand.
GAATTTCTTCTAAAAAATTCTGTTACCAACTGTAATTTATATTCGGCAATGAATTTTTGGAATCAATTCCAAAAAATTCCACTTCCATTTTCAAAAAGTCTAACACCTAAACAGCCCCTAATTGTCTATGGAGAGGAAAATAGCCAAACAATACCGGACACTAGAGAACTGATCACAACGATTGATGTCATGGGAGAAGCTTTCATGTTGTTGGAAGGGATGAAAAGTTGGTGAAACATGGGAGTTCTTTCAGGGGGCCAATGTGAGAGAAGGGGAGTAGTACTGGAGAAAGGGGCATCCTACAAAAGAGGATGTAATGGGCCTATGCAGAAGAAGTGGGTGTTAGGAAGCATGGGTGCCACAATAATAGTGACTCACCAACTTGAATTTTGCTATGGAGGGTTAGGGCTGCCATTGGAACAATATGGTTACAGGATAACTTATTCCATTACCGTAGTTGTACCCAAATCTTTATCCATAATTGTTTCATTAGGTAAATGGTGTAGGTTCTTTTACATTTTTTCCATCCACTAATAATGTAACACACCATATTTTTTTGAAGAGAATTTAATAATTAAGTTTAATATGTTCATATTTTTAGGCCATCAATAACCATTGACATGTCAATAGACTTGCCGATGGAATTCTAGAAATTTTTATTGGCAGACTCATCGACATGTAGATGAAGCCGCTGATGGTAACTGCATGCACGTAGTTAATTTGGAATATGATGCAACTAATTAGTTTCAAATTTTGTGAGTAGTTATGATAGTATTTAAAGTGTATAAATAGTTTGAGAAGGGAAAAAATGAGTCCAAGAGGGTAATTTGTAGCTGGAGAGGAGGATGGTGGACAACTGATAGTGAAGCAAACGCCAGGAGTTTGAGTGGCACTTGCATTTCAAGGTCGTATTGCTTTCTAGCCTTGCAATTTTAACGAATTCGTGTACTTTTAGATTTTCTTCAAGTTCTTCATGATTTGAGTTTGACAAACTGTTAATTGAAGTGAAATCCTTGAGTTTTATAAACTCTAATGGTAAATCCATGAATTTTTGGTATCATGAGTTAAATTATGGTTTGGGTCAATGATTTCTTCTTTATGAAAATATTTTCAAGAAGTTTGCATATTTATATATATGTATGTATATATATATTATTTTCTAAAATAAATGGGAGCAATTGTCCATGAGTTTTATTATCGGTCGAGTTATCGACAAGTTGGTGATTGCACCGACAAAAGGAAGAAGACAAACAATGCTCATGTATGCATGCACAGCACGCATGTTGTTTTTGGTCACTAGCAGTATGAATGATGCATTGATGAGGCAATAGTGTGAATGGTAGAATAGTGCTTTACCACTATCGGTAAGGTTCGGCATGTCGGTAAACTCACCAATGGTCATGGGTGAGGTTGCCGACCCATTTATGAAGTCATGATAAAATCTGGCATCTATATCAATAAAGTTCGACATGTTGATGAACTCACGATAGTTACTGGTGAGGAAACCAACTCATCCATGAGGTTACCGATGGAACATCATAATCATTGTTGATAGGATTTGACGTATCATGGACCGACCAATGGTCATCGGTCGGGTAATTGACACATTGGCAAGGTTGCTGATGAAATATATCATTTGTGGATTTCATTGATAATTAACATGAAAGGTTTGTGCTCTTTCAACTGCGATGAATTATTTGATTTTCTAACAAGAATGCCTTAGTATGCTGGTCAAATCTTTATATTTATTTAAGATGGATATGCCATGGATTATTCCAATATACTAAGCATCCATTGTGGTGTAGGTGTTTGGGTTGTGAATTGAAGGTATTGGGAGGGCTTTAGCTATAGTTCGATTCTACCTTGCTATTATGGAGTTTCTTCAACTACGTTTAACTAGGCACATGAGTGTGCCATTTTAACTTTCATTGGTTTAAACATTACTAACAAACAACAATGAACTTGTGGTTCACACTAGGATTCAAGTCCAGGGGGCAAATGAAAGGTTTGTTGAAGATGTAGTGTGGTCCTTCAAAGAAGAGAAGAGAACCATCTAGATGAGGATCAAGAAGTAGACTAGGAGGAGAACCCAAAGGGGAACTTAGAGGAAGAAGATCCAGAGGAGGATCCAGAGAGGACCTTGACGACTTTGCCAATGATATCGCATGATTGAAATATTTTTATAAAAAAATTAGTGCATTCAAAAGAAAATGATTTCTCTACATTGTCTTGCATACATTATTACAAAAGCAAAGAAAGAACAATAAGTAAACAAGTCGAAATCCTAAGGACAAGGAGGAGATGGACGAAACTCTATCCCTAATCGGGTGCATTGGGCGATCATCTTTAGATGTCCCTGATACTCTTGAATATATTCTACCTCTCTAATAAGACAGTGGAATCTGTCCATGAAGTCAGATAGAATTTCCTGCATCTCCTCAATTGTCTCTATGATGGCCCAATCTATGGTGGCTAATGGTGGTAGTGAGACTAAGGTAGCCTGAACCTTCTCATGTTGCTGCTCCTCTTGCTATTGTTGTGGTGGCTGTTGCTAGGGCTGTGCCTACTATGGCTGGATGAGTGGAGGAAATTGTCAAGGTTTAGGTTTTACATACCCCCATGAGTGAATGTATTGTGTCCAACATGAGGGAGGCAACCATCAAAACAAAAACTTAAATCAATGACTATCGTAGTCATCAGATAGCCAAAGGGATAGGCTTTTGCTCGAGGCTGGTGAGCAAACATGGTGATCGACTACATGATGGAGGACAAACAGAATGGATGATAGTAGTGGATGTGGTGAATGACCATCACCATAGGAGCAGTTAGCTAGGTAGTATTCCCCTTTTGTGGATAGAGGTTATGGAGGAAAATCCTATGATAAACATGGAATAGTGGATACATCTGAGAGGTAGGGAGAGCATTACTAGCAACCCAGTTCAAATGTTCACCACACAAGTCACTTGTGATCATCTCCCAATCCTTGAGGCAGGTGAAGAAGGTATATGCCTCCGGAATGAAGCTATGCATAGCTCCATAGACTTCACGAACTACCGAGATGATAGCTTTACCACCCTAGGTGAGTGAGCCCTTGGCATGGATGGTAGAGAGCCTCTCCTAGAAGATGGCTCGACATCCGTTATCTTGAGTGTTGATCTATCTCTCCGCTATGATCGGTCTTCACCCTTCGTCCACATTGAAGATCCGGTTCACCTCATCAAATCGGAGGGGGGGGTGGAGGCAGAGGAGGAAGAGGCTATCGAAGAATACTCAGAGTTGTGGTAGTTGAATGATGGGGATGCTAGTTGAGAGGTAGATGGTTCTACTGTGGCGGCGACTAGTTATGCTACTATGGTAGGAGGTGTAGAAGTGGTCATCCTAAGTAAATGAGTAGAGAAAGCGGCTATGCTAGCTAGTGTAGAGGTGACAACTACCCTAGCTGAAGAGGCTGGGATAGTGGTTTCACCCATTGGAGGTGTAGGAATAACTGTAGGTGGATGAGTGATGGTGGTAGTGCGGGCAACAGAAGCAAAAGTTGCTCCTTGTGTGAGATGAGAGGTAGCAGGTCGTAAGCTTTGGTTTCTAATAGGCTTAGCCTTGGGACATGGGGTAGGCGGAGTAGAGACGAGCTTAGTTGGTCTAGATGAGGAGGTGCTACCCTTACCCCTCAGGGCGGGAGTCCCTCATGGAGCTGTTTGGACAAGCCTCTTTTCCGCCATTGTTTGGCAAGAAGCATCCCGATGAATTAGAGGTTGAGGGTCATGGTCCAACTCAGGTGTAGAAGAGGGGTAGGAATTTAACATTTGTAGTTTTTGAAGAAATTTTTAAAATATATTTAAGCAAAAGTTAAGTGTGTTGAGTAGAGCTATGAGAGATGAGTGCAGTGAGCCCAAGAACACCTAAATCAAACACAAGGGTCATAAGTTATGGCTTTGGGAAGCACACCATTTGGGTGAGACCCACATAAAAAGTTCGGGATAACCTACCCATGTGTAATCTAGTTTTGTAGGATTCATCAATACGAGCTCAATAGAACCAAGAATGTCTGATTCCAACTTCGGGGTAGGGAGATACACCAATTTAAATTTCATTTTCAAATAAAGACAAAACAAAAAAGAAAAAATAAA